>JAFFST010053513.1:18457-30204 GCA_022414735.1 Noturus placidus
ATCCTATTGAGATGTTGTGGTATGACCTTAAAAAGGCCGTTCATGCTCGAAAACCCTCTAATGTAACTGAATTAGGACAATTCTGCAAAAATGAGTGGGCCAAAATTCCTCCAGGACGCTGTAAAAGCCTCATTGCACGTTATCGCAAACGCTTGGTTGCAGTTGTTGCTGCTAAGGGTGGCCCAACCAGTTATTAGGTTTAGGGGGGCAATCACTTTTTCACACAGGGCCATGATGATTTAGATTTTTTTTCACCTTTAATAATAAACACCTTCATTTACAAATTGCATTTTGTGTTTACTTGTGTTGTCCTTGACTATTGTTTAAATTGGTTTGATGTTCCGAAACACTTAAGTGTGACAAACATGCAAAGGAACAGGAAATGAGGAAGGGGGCAAACACTTTTTCACACCACTGTAAATTGCATTGCAATAGTCAAGCCTTGATGTGATAAAAGTGTGAATTACAATTTCCAAGTCCTTCCTTGTCAAGGTCAATTTAGTGATAGCCCTAAGAAAAAGCTGCCCCTAAACACAGCACTGTAACAGTTCCATCAAATCGCCACCTAGTGTTCATGAGATAAGAAAAAAAAAAAACCAAAAAAAAACATTTTTGCTTGTAACTTCTAAATGGTTTGTCCAAAAACCATGAAACTGACTTTATTAGGTTCTGGGGGAAATGGGGAATTCTGTCAGGTAATGAAAGCTGAAATTCTGATCTATCATCTCATTCATCCAAATGTCTTAATGTATAGCAAATGTATCACAAAAACAAAAGAACTGGCCTTGCCATTCCAGTACTTTTTGTTCTTTATGATAAAAGGCCAAGTAATTACACAGATCCAGTATTAGATACTATTGTTTTTTTCTAATGCTTCACTATTAGTATTGTGTATATAGTGGACAACTTGGCTAATAACTAATAAAACAGCCCCTCACCGGTTGTAATGCCAGCAGCAGCTCATTTAATGGGTTTGTTAGGTTTGTTCCAAAGACAATAAGGCCAGTGCTCATCCCAGACGAATACAGGGCTTTGTCCAGACTGCAATAATATAAAATGCAAAATATTTCACTTTTAATTGAAAGGTTTCAATGTGAAGACTAAACAAAAAATTTACTTGAGAATAAATAACTATAATAACAGCAGGCCATTGTTTTCCATGGGTACATCGGAAAATATTCAGATATTAAATTCTTACAGGTAAATGGGACAGCAATCAATAAGCGCCACTGATCAACCTTCATGTCTTTTAATCTCCAATCCAACTAAATACAGACAAGTATTTTGGGGTGAAGGGGTGAACCTACAGTGGAGCTTGTAATATTAGCTTAAGATGATATTGCTTACTTGGAAATGAACAGGGACACGAAGAAGAGGAGTGCCACCAGGATGAAGAAAACGCCAAGCAAAATCTGAGGGCAGAGACAAGAAAATACAGAAACATTCAGTTCAACTTTCAGATTATGTTATTTATTAATGCTCAACCATATAGCCATGTCACCCTGGAGCAACCGAAGTGTTAGATTTTCAGGGAAATGCAGATAGGGCAGTTGTTTAAATGGCCTCTAGAAACGTGCAAAAACAAAAAGTAAAAAGGTTAGAGCATGTGCACACTAAATTTACAAATAACCTTGCAGAGCAAAACATTAATAAAGAATGACTGTATAGAAAGGAGTCCTCTTCCACTCCTCCATGACGACATCACAGAGCTGGTGGATATTAGAGACCTTGTGCTCCTCCACATTCCGTTTGAGGATGCCTCACAGATGCTCCAAGATGACCACTGCCTTGCTAAAGAAGTTGAGGGTGGAGGTAATGGCCTGGATGTCTCCAGACATAAATCCTATTGAGCATCTGTGGGGCATCCTCAAATAGAAGGTGGAGGAGCACAAGGTCTCCAACATCCACCAGCTCCATGATGTCATCATGGAGGAGTGGAAGAGGACTTCAGTGGCAACCTGTGGAACTCTGATGAACTCTATGCCAAAGAGCGTTAAGGCAGTGCTGGAAAATAATGGTGGCCACACAAAATATTGACACTTTGGACCCAATTTGGACATTTTCAATTAGGGGTGTACTCACTTTTGTTGCCAGAGGTTTAGACATTAATGTCTGTGTGTTCAGTTATTTTGAGGGGACAGTAAACTTACACTGTTACACAAGCTGTACACTCACTACTTTACATTGTAGCAAAGTGTCATTTCTTCAGTGTTGTCACATGAAAAGATATAATCAAATATTTCCACAAATGTGAGGGGTGTACTCACTTTTGTGAGATACTGTATGTTATTGATCTGAGACAAGCTGGGTTATGGTTAAAACTTCAAACTTCGGAAAGTTTGCTGAATTTCGTGGGATTTAGCATTAACACAAAGTAGAAAAAAAAAAAAAACACTTGAAGCAGTGTTTTGTGCAACCTATGAATACACTATGTATAAAAATGTTATGCTTTTTTTCCCCCCAAAGAAGCACTTTATTATTTTTTTTTTCTTTAAAAAAAAGAAAAAAATATTTTATCTTAACTCCATTTGACAGGTACTGTAACATAAAGCAATCTAAGACTATGAATTGGTGCATTTTGACCATGCCCTATCTAACATTCTTTTCCCTTTGAGGATGCAAAATAAGGCTCTGAACAAGAATTCATGTTGTCTTTCTAGTTCTGATGTGAAGTGGGAACTCTTCAGTCTACAGCAGCATCACCATTTCTTAATACTTTTCAAGGGTTATATTTTTCATGTTTGAGAATATACTACCACACAGAGGTAAAAGACAATTAACCAGACAATGATCCCCTAAACGCAAACATTTTCTCCATAATTTGCTCACATGCCAATTCCCACAATCCAGTGCCAATTTTATTCCCTCGATACCAGCCATGGATGGACAAACTAACAATCTCATGACAATAGGGTGAATACTATTCTGCTGTACCACTAAGCTGCGGTTCTGAAGTGTCTAAATGGTGTCTATAACTCTAGATCTATAATTAATGTTTACCTCAGAAGCCAGCTTCTGATAAATCCATTAGAACTAGAGTACATTTAAAGCAAAATATCAATTATCTGCATCACTCCATAGCTGTAGTTAATCTAAATGAATAAAAAAAGATATTCACAAATGAATGATCAATTGAGGGAATGTCCAAGTTAATGGACAAATAAATAAATAAATGGATTAATAAATAAATCAATATGATGACTGAAGACAATACATGTTTAAACCAAAAAATCTGGAATTTAGTCCTCTCTGGGGGCAGAAAAATGCTATTGCAGGCTACTTGAAGAAAACTTCATAACAAGATGTACTGCTCAGTTCTCCACTGTGCACATTAATATCATGGCTGCGAGTGAACACATTTAGGTAAAATTCTAGACTATGTATCAAAGCACACAGTGCACACTAAGTATTATACCTACAGTGCTCTCCACTTATATTGGCACCTTTGGTAAATATGAGCAAAGAAGGCTATGAAAAAAATTGTCTTTATGGTTCAACCTTTTGATATTTTGTTCAAAGAATTCACAAAAAAACTCAAACAATAGTAAACAACACCGGTTTATCCAAAAAAACATTTTATTGGCACCCCTGTGAATTCATATGAGAAAAATATATTTGAAGTATATCCACAATGATATTTAACGTTTTATTTTTTAGTACACCTTGGTAACTAGGAAAAGGAAAATTTTCAACCATGACTTCCTGTTTCACAGGGGTATAAATATGAGGTAACAAGCCAAATTCCCTTACTCATTCATAACAATGGGTAAGACCAAGGAATATAGCTGTGATGTGCGGCAAAAGATTGTTGAGCTTAATAAAATGTGACATGGCTAAAAGAAAATAGCACATGCATGGAAAATGCCCATTTCAATGATCAGGGCAATAATTAAGAAGTTCCAGTCAACTAGAACTGTTATGAATCAAACTGGAATTGGACACGTGTCACATTGTGAAGATGGTTCGCGTGGCCAAAAAATCTCCCAGGATCACAGATGGAGAACTGCAGAAGTTAGTTGCGTTTTGGGGTCAGAAAGTCTCCAAATCTACAATCCGAATTCACCTACATGACCACAAGTTGTTTGGAAGGGTTTCAAGAAAAAAGTCTCTACTCTCATCCAAAAACAAATAAAGTTTGCCAGACACTACTGAAACTTCAAATAGGATCGGTTTCCATCATCAGATGAAACCAAAAGAGAGCTTTTTGGCAATAAACATCAAAGGTGGTTTTGGCCCACACAGAAATGTAGCCATATGAAAAAGTACCTCATGCACACGGTTAAATATGGTGGTGGCTCTTTAATGTTTTGGGGCTGTTTTTCCTGCCAGAGTACCTGGGCATTTTGTTATAATACATGGCATCATGGACTCAATAAAATATCAACCAATATTAAATGGAAACCTGACTGCCTCTGCCAGAAAGCTTAAAATGGTTGGATTTTTCAGCAGGACAATGATCCAAAACATACATCAAAATGAACAGAAAAATGGTTTACTGACCACAAAATCAAGGTCCTGCCATGGCCATCCCAGTTCCCTGACTTAAAACCCATAGAAAGCCTGTGGGGTGACCTGAAGAGGAGAGTCCCCCAGCGTGGACCTTGAAATTTGAAGGATCTGGAGAGATTCTGCAATGAGAAATGTCTCAGATCCATTGCCAAGTATTCTCCAACCTCATCAGGTATTATAGGAGAAGAATCAGACCTGTTATTTTGGTAAGGGGAGGTGCACATAGTATTGTCTAAAAGGGTGCCAATAATTGTTGCACACTTATATTTAACAAAACATTTATATTTATTTTTTATAAACCTGTTTGCAATTGTTTGATATGCATGAAAGCAGATGATTTTTTTCTTAACAAAAGGTTAAACAATAGACGATTTTTAACAGCCTTCTTTGCTTATATTTACCAAGGGTGCCAATATGAGTGGAGTGCAGTGTATATGCTACACTAGTTTAAGTATTGACAAGTTTGTATGTATTTGTTTGTGGGGCTGGGAGGGAAAAGCACAACTAAAAAAAAAAAAAAAAAAAAAAACTGGTAAGTAGGTCTCATGAGAAACAACTTGAATATGCCTGAATTGCAGTCTGAGTGAATGAGGCAATTAAATCTACCCTCATTATTATGTACTGTACTTACTTTAGAATTTAATTAATTTAATACTTCGTATGCGAGTGTTTAATGTTCCGTTTTGAAATTATAATTTCTTACACATTTAGAAAAGTTCAATATTATAGTCTTTCATGTATGCACATAAAAAAATCTTTCTATGCCTTTTTGTTTCCATATTTTGTGCACTCCACATAATCAAAGACTAATAAGCAACAGATTTTTTTTAATGTGCTGCTGTTGTTTAACAATGAAAAACATTGTTTTTGTGGAGACCTTTATTTAACATTTATAGAACGAGGCGCTATTCAAAGTTTCCCAGCAAAGTCATCTTTTCTTTTTTCATTCCAAATTGCATTTTTTGAAAAAACAGAGAGAGAAAAGGAGATGATGGTGGTAGAATGACTGTTTATCATGGCTATACGTTAAATGGTACTGACTAGTTTCGCAGCCATTCCACAACAATAAGTCTTAACTTTAAATGGCTTCATTAAAAAAGATATTGCTACACCATTGCTACACAATTATGTAGTAGGCTCATTTACTTTCACGACTTCAACACTCACATCAGCAGAGGATCAGTTACATTTAAAGAAACACTAAGAAAAGAAGAAATCATTATTTACAAACCTTAAAGGGATGGAGGACCTTGCTCACTTTAGTGCAGCAGTTCTTCTCAGCATTCTCAAGGTGATGGCCTCGGCGGCGCAGCATCAAATGCTTAGCCTCCAGCTCCTGCAGGTTCCTCCGGTCTCTCAAAGAGAGTGGCCTTCCATCCTCACACTGCACAGAGATAGACAGGTTAATGTCTGCCACCTAAGTTATAAATCACAACTGTTTTGGTCATGCCAGTAATGCAAACTTGATTGACTTATGAATAAGATAAGAGAGGAAGAACAACAACCTCAGCATTGTGTTTACCACTTTGCCTTCCACCTACAGACACCAACACATAGCTGTTCACACACCTTGGCTTTGAGCTTCTCTATCTGTTGCTCAACCTCCCCAATGTCTTCTGTGTTCTCCAGGCGTTCATAGAGGACCCTACGCGTGCCTTTGATCAGGTTCAGGGGTAACACAGACATGCCGTACGCCTGGCGAAAAGAGCGTTGAAAAGCAATTAGACACTACTTACGGACATGACAGAAAGACTGCACAACCCTCAGCTTCTCTTCGGCCCAAAGCTGCACCATGGACACCAACATTTCTGGCTTTCCTTTTTTTTAACAATTATAATAGGGGTTTATGTTGTATAAAGTGGTACAGCAAACAAAAATGTGTATAATTATTACTTAGAAGAATTACAAAGTTTGAGAACATGAGGATGACAGTAACAGAAAGAGTAAGACACACCTGTTTACTTTTATGAGGACAGACCCATTTTGAGAAGCATTTTGAGTACAGATTCTAACTATCTGTGAAAAGCAACTTGCAGATAAATCTTGCCCCATGTGACAGCAATCAAATTGGAGAGGAGCTGTAAAAGCGAGCACACATTTCGCAGTCACTGGACAAAAAATGGAAAATGACCGAACAAAATGAAAGGCAAGAAAATCTAAATGTAAGGCTCAACTGGTGCAGATATATAAATGCCATAAATCAGATGTTATTTAACACTCTAGTGAGCATCAATAGGCACTTCAACCTCCACAAATGAAAATACGACTCGTTATCTGTTCAAAAGACCCTTGGGTCAGGAGTCTGCAGGAAGCCAGCATATTAGATTTATGAACTTAAATTAAAATAGGAACCATCTTCAATATTCCTGCACTGAAAATCAATAATAGTAGAGACATAAGAAGACCTGGGGTACACACTGACATATGTCCTTATCTCCTCAGTTATCATGAGGCTCTTAAAACCAGAATATGCGACACACATCCTATTCCTTATTTCACCTTTAATTTTCTAATAAAAAATGAGGAATGCCTAAGCAAAGCCAGGTGTTATTTGCTGACTGCAAAAACAGACCAAGATGTCATACAACGGAACAGGATGCGAAAGAATCTATAAATGGATGTTTTTGAGAAAGTAAATATTATCGCCAATATACTTGTGATATACAAATAATTATCCAAACTAAATTATTCTTTTTTTACACCCCTCTTCATCTCCCTCCACTGGCTTCCTGTAGCTGCCCGCATCAAATTCAAGGCCTTGATGCTCATGTACAAGACCCTGTCTGTAACAGCACCCTCCTACCTCAACTCTCTCCTAAAGGCTTACGTTCTCTCATGCAATCTGCGATCGATTAGCGACCGACGTTTAGTAATTCCTACTCAGCGTGGCACAAGGTCCCTTTCCAAAACCTTCACACTAACTGTTCCTCAGTGGTGGAATGAACTTCCAACCTCAATCAGGACTGCAGATTCACTCACCATCTTCAAGAAACAGCTAAAGACCCACCTCTTCAGTCAATACCTTATCAACTCATTAAAAATATAAAAAATAAATAAATAAAAAATTGCACTTACACCTCTACTCTGCGCACGTTGCTTCTTCTGGTACTCAATTAATAGATCTTGTATAGTAGCACTACTTGTATTGTTCTCTGCTTGATATCAGTTTGCTTGTATCGCTCATTTGTAAGTCGCTTTGGATAAAAGCTAAGTGAATAAATGTAAATGTAAATAAATTACATTGTTTTTAACTCTCCATCCATCCACCTTCTATACCGCTTATCCTTCCTTCAGGTTCACGTGGAGACCTGAAGCCTATCCCAGGGAGCATGGGGCATAAGGCGGAGTACACACTGGACAATGGTGCCAATCCATCGCAGGGCACATCAAATACACATTCACACACTGCAAACACTTTGCCAATCAGCCTACCATGCTAGGAAACCATGCTACCAGCAAATCGGAGCACCCAGAGGAAACCCCAGCAGCACGGGGAGAACATGCAAGCTCCACGCACACAGGGCCACGGTGGTTTTCGCCTCATGGTGTGAGGCGAACGTGCAAACCACTAAGCCACCGTGCACCCACTGTTCTTGATCTTGAATGACCTAATCAGGGATGTCTCTCCTTGCTTTTATTGCTTTATATTAGTTCAGCTTTTGATACAATTGATTATATTATTCACCTTGCTAGACTAGAAAATTTTGTTGGCATTAAGGGAATCAATCGTGAATCTATGATCGTTATCAATTCATAGATGTAAATGGTGACTTCTCTATGCATACTGAGGTAAAGTTTGGTGTTCCGCAAGGGGCTGTTTTAGGCCCATTTCTCTTTTGTTTTTATATATATATATATATATATATTATATATATACACACACATGCTACCTCTGGGTAAAATTATTCGTAAACATGGTTAGCTGCCACTGTTGTTCCCCTGCTGATGAGACACAGGTCTATGATTCAGCAAAGCCAGATGACAGGCACCAACGTAATAAACTTGTGAAATGTATTAAGGACATTAGACACTTCCATTTACTTACTTCTGACAAAAGAGACGTACCTGTACTAGGATTACATGAAGCTAGAAGTAAGCTTTCTGATTACATAGTAATTCTGAATGGCTTTCTGTTTTATCATGAGCAGCAATAGAAGACCTTGGTGTGATGATTGACTTCAGTCCTTCATTTAACGCTCATGTAGACAATACTAAGGATAGCCTTCTTTCATCTAAAAAAAAATAACTAAGATAAAGAACTGTAATGTCACTACATAATACAGAAAACGTAGTTCATGCTCTCGTTACCTCTAGTTTGAATTATTGTAATGCCTTACTGTCTTAGACAGTAGGTGCATAATCAAGCTCCAGTTAGTCCAGAATGCAGCTGCAAGAGTCCTTACTAGAACCAAAAAATATGACCACATCACCAATATCTTACTCACACTGCACTGGTTCCAAGTAAAATTATGCATTGATTATAAAATACAACTATTGACCTATAAAGGCACTAAATGGTCTTGTGCCACAGTACTTGAGCAAACTTTTGGTCTTTGTTGATACCTCAAATAGTGAAGGATACAGCAAGGCGAAGAGCTTTCTCTAACAAAGTCCCACAGTTATGGAACAGCCTTCCATTTAATGTTTGGGACTCAGGCACAGTCTCAATGTTTAAGTCCAGGCTGAAATATAGTCAAGCCTTTTGTGAATAGTTTTATTTTGGGTAAAGGAGCAGAACTCAAGGGCTCACAGGCATAGAGTGTTGTGATGAACTGGGATTATTTGGATGCTATATGTTTATGGTGGAGTGGCTGGCCACAATGTCTGTGTTACCTTCTGACTCTTCCTTTTAGTTATGCTGTCATAACTAGTTTTGCCAGAGTCCCTGCTTGTACTCATGCAAAGTACATTGTCCTTAACCATTACGGGACAATAAGCATACCTAATAATCCCTCACCTTCAAGTTACACGTTACTCCTGAGATACCAGTGATCCTGACCCCCTTGCGCCCCTGACCTGGCCAATCCATTCTGATGCCCTACTTCTGGTTGGAGTTCTCATCAATTGGAAGTCACTTGCTACTGCTGAGGATGGCCCCACATGGTACAGCCTAAAGATCACTGAACAGTTATGCTATGATGGCTTAGGACTATAATTGCCACGACCAGGTTTAGACTCGAATCTCAGTTAGTGGATAATGGAAAATTTCAACAAAACAGAGTTCATGGTTATACAACAGCACTATTTGACCATGTAGTACTTGCACATTTATAGAAGGGATTTATTTATCATTGCACTACCTGGTGTCACCCAGATGAGGATGGGTTCCGTTTTGATTTCCTCTCAAGCTTTCTACCTCATATCGCCTCAGGGATTTTTTTTTTGCCACGGTCACCTCTGGCATGCTCATTAGGGATATATTTAAAATCTATTTCCTGATTTTATACATTTTTGTAAAGCTGCTTTGGGACAATGTCCACTGTTAAATGCACTATAGAAATAAAACTGAATTGAATCTTGATTTACAGTATGTAATGACCATCCTTAGATCAGGATGTCAAATCAGCCAAAAAGCTTGAAATCCTTTTGAAATGGATAGACAGGTGAGATGTGGGTGCCAGAGGCTACATTCTAGCATATGGTATACAGTACTGTAAATGGTAAATGGCGCACTTATATAGCGCTTTTATCCAAAGCGCTTTACACCGTGTCTCATTCACCCATTCACACACACACCAATGGTAGCAGAGCTGCCATGCAAGGTGCTAGCTTGCCATCGAGGGCAACTTAGGGTTCAGTGTCTTGCCCAATGACACTTCGGCATGTGGCGTCATCCGGGCCTGGAATCGAACCGCCAACCCAACGATTAGAGGATTAGTGGACAACCCGCTCTACCGATTGAGCCACAGCCGCCCTGTGAAAAAGTATTTGCTGATTTCTTTGGTTTTTGTGTCTCACATACAAATAGTTTTAGATCTTCAAATGAAATAAAACATAGGCAACCTGAATAAACACAGTTTTTATTTATTTATTTTACTTATTGAAGTAAAAAAGGTTATCCAACATCTATCACCAATGTGAAAAACTAACAGCCCCTTAAACTTAAAATCTGGTTGTGCCACCTTTAGCAGCAATAACTGCAACCAAACGCTTCCAATAACTGGAGATCACAGGGTTCATATGGATTCTTCATAATGAAATTCCAGGACTTTCAAAGCACTATTTTTTTTTCTTCAAGGACTACAAGAGGTGTCCATCAATCCTTCCATTTTCTGTACCACTTATCCTACACAGGGTTGCAGGAGAGCCTGGAGCCTATTGAAGGGGACTCCGGGCACAAGGTGGGGGACTCCCTGGACAGGATACCAACCCATTGCAGGGCACAATCACACACATGTCTTACACATCTCCATCACTATGGAGATGGTAATCAGCCTACAACACATGTATTTTGACTGGTGGAGGAAGCCGGAGAACCAGGAGGAAAACACAAAGCGCAGGGAGAACAGGCAAGCGCCGCAAACACAGGGCAGAGGTCGGAATCAAACCACCAACCCTAGAGGTGTGAGGCAAGCATGATAACCACAAGAGATATCATTCATACATATTCTTTATTTTTAAGTTCCAAACAAATTAATCATAATAAAATACAACCAATTTTTATATGGTGCGATTTCCAGCCATGCTGGACTAAATTTGCATTTCTCAGGCATTGCTACGTCTTCACCATAACGTTAGTATACCCCAGATAAGGGACAGGAGCACTGTTGCCAACAACTCTCAGTGGAAAGTCACTAAATGTTGCTAGATGGTGTCACACACTAATTAGTATATTCATTACATCATCGCATTGTAGTTGCATGCTGCCAGTGTCAGCCCTTTACAAATACACACACACATATATACATACACACACATATATACATATACACACATATATACATATATACACATACATATACACATATATATATATACTGTATATACATATATATATATATATACACATATACACATATATATATACACATATACATATATATATATACACATATATACATATACATACATACACATACATACATACATACATACACATACATACATACATACATACATACATATATATATACATATATACATATACACACACACACACACACACACAGTGCCTTGCGAAAGTATTCGGCCCCCTTGAACTGTTCGACCTTTTGCCACATTTCAGGCTTCAAACATAA
>JAFFST010053513.1:44174-54945 GCA_022414735.1 Noturus placidus
CGCCACAGGAATAGCTTCTTCCCGCCCGCCACTAGCCTTATTAATAAGGCCCGGAATCCACACGAACTCAGTCCACATTCCAATCACTGACTTTCATGCCACTGTTCCTTCTTTTCTAAGTCTATTTATGCCCATATTATTTTGTAATTATACATACTGTGTACATACTATACATACTTTGTACATACTATTCCACTTATTCATTTAGTCTATTTATGTCTAACTTATTCTGTAATTATACATACTGTGTACATACTATACATACTGGCTACACACCATTCCATTTTCTTAATTTAGTCTATTTATGTCTATCTTTTCTGGAATTTATACATACTGTGTAGTATTATTCCACTTAGTAAATGTGTGACGTGCACCATGAACACCACAACAAATTCCTTGTATGTGCTAAAAACTGTACTTGGCAATAAAACCTTTTCTGATTCTGAGATCATTGCTATGCTGATGACACCTAGCTCTATTTGTCCTTCCATCAGTCTATGCACGTATCTCTGCTTGTCTGTCGGACATCTCGATCTGGATGAGGGAAAACCACCTTAAGCTCAACCTGGCAAAATCTGAGCTTCTCGTCATCCCAGCCTGTCCCTCAATCAACCACAGCCTCACTGTACAGCTCGGCTCAACCACACTCAAGTCAACCAGGATGGCCAGGATCTTTGGGGTGACTCTTGATGAGAGCTTGACCTTTACAGACCACATTTCAACAACTGCACGGTCCTGTAGGTTCATTCAATACAACATCAACAGAATCTGACCATATCTCACCAAACTACTAGTCCAGGCTCTTGTCATATCAAAACTGGATTATAGCAATGCACTACTCTCGGGCTTCCCAGCCAGCTCCATCAAACCCCTCCAGATGATTCAGAATGCATAAGCACGCCTCATCTTCCACCAGCCCCAAAGAACCCATGTCACACCCCTCTTCATCTCCCTCCAATGGCTTCCTGTAGCCGCCTGCATCAAATTCAAGGCCTTGATGCTCACCTACAAGCCCTTGTCTGGAACAGCACCCTCCTACCTCAACACTCTCCTGAAGGCTTACGTTCCCTCATGCAATCTGCTATCATTTCAACGACCGACGCTTAGTAGGACCAACTCAGCGTAGCTCAAGGTCCCTTTTAAGAACATTCAAACTAACTGTTCCTCAGTGGTGTAATGATGTGGTGTAACAGCTAAAGACCCACTGCTTCTGTGAACACCTAACCAACCCATAAAAATAAATAAATAAATCAATAAATAAATAAATATTTTACTCTGGCACTTACACCTCTACTCTGCGCACTTTGCTTCTTCTGGAACTCAATTAACGGATCTTGTATGGTAGCACTACTTGTATTGTTCTCTGCTTGATATAATCGCTTTGCTTGTATTTTCTCATTTGTAAGTCGCTTTGAATAAAAGCGTCTGTTAAATGAATAAATATAAATGTAGTTGCCCATAGTAGCAAATCGTTAGCAATGTTATAAATCCTGCTCGAGTTACACAATGTATTCACTGGATTAGACTGGCTTTGCACCTCAGGAGTTGTTGGCCCAAATTCACCTACTGGGATTGGGTAGTGGGTCACCACCTCTGATTAATTAAAATTATTTTCTTTGTCCACAAATTAAAATAATTTGGAGACAAACAAAACATGGCATGATCAATGCACCAGAAATTGCCTGAGAGGTCTGCTGACACGAACATCAACAGCCGGGGCAGCTTTCTCCACTTGCTGATAGAGGGTCCTGGCAACGCAATGGGACTTTCTGAGAATGATTAAGCGAAATGTCACTGCTGCCAACTCAAAGGGTCACCTCTACCATTTACCTCATCTTGGCAGCACTTGCTATTTCCATCAGGCCTGTCAGCAAATACACCATGTGAGTGGAGATGCTGTAGTAGAGGTTTACAGAATACTGCAGCTATGTGGGTTCTCCAAGTATGCACCAGGCTGAACAGATAATTTGACATGGTATGAAATGGTCACTTAATATAAATAGATAAAATGGTGCTTACGGCTGCTGCCCAGCTCCTTGAAAAGGTACTGCAGCCTGTCCCATTGGGTAGAGTTCTGCTTGGGTTGAGGCAGCAGTGGTGCAAAGGCCCTGTGATGGACAAGATAAGCAATAATTCAGTCATCAGTAATTCTGGCATTTAAATTGCAACTAACCAAACAGCAGCAAAGATACTTATTAAAATCTTGTATAGCAAAATAGCCCGGAAGTGGTTCCATTTTTTTTTATTTAAAGTCACCGATCATGTGTTGCAAGCAAAGATATACCATGTGTGGAAGGGCAAGACAGCTTTATCTGTTTGGCAATTATGGACAAGAGAAGTCAATATGCATCAGAGAACGATGTTTTGTTCCCCTATCCCAAAGTCAGATAAAGGTTTGTAAAAGACTACAAAATAGGCTAAATAGAAACATAGAAAGGTACCACATATCTCAAGACTAACCAGTACCCCAAAAATAACTAAAAAGCATGAACATCTGACATTTTCAAACTTTTCATAAAGAAACACACCAATCCATTAAAAAAAGTCTTCCAAACACAAAGTCACATGCAGATGTTAAGTTGGTGGATTTTGCAAGACATGAACTTACCCAATCAAAAGAAGTACAGCACAGACGGTGACAAATGCAACTGTGTACTTCACTGCATTTTTTGCTTGCTGTAATGAAAAAAGAAATTAATTTTCAAGTTTGAAGTGATCGGAATAACTGGACACGAATATATTGAATTGCTGACTAAAGAAGCTAAGCTAAGAAAGGCTTTGGCAACTCCATGGCTGAGCTAAAGCAGCTCTGTAGCAGGGTTGATGCGACAACAGGGTAGAGTTAAACGCTGTGAAAAAGTATCTGCCCCATCCTGATTTATTCTGTCTTTGTGTATCTCACATACTAAATTGTTTCAGAAATGAAAACAAAATCTAGATATAAAAGATCTAGATAAAACAAAGGCAACCTGAGTAAACACAAAATACAGTTTTTAAATGAATAATGTTATTTACTGAAGCAAAAAAGTTATCCAATACCATCTGGGCCTGTGTGAAAATGTATTTGCCCCCATAGTTACTCATTCCACAAATCTATGAAACTGCATTCATAATGGGGTTCAGCTGGTCTAGACACAACCAAGCCTGATCAATCAAAATGAACACTGAAATAGAACTTGAAGTTGGTTGCGAGGTCTTACCCAGTAGCACACTATACAAAAATTTTAAGAAATTCCAGAAATTATGTAGAAGCTGATTGAAATGCATCAGTCTGGGAAAGGTTACAAAGCTATTTCAAAGGCTCTGGGACTCCAAAGGACCACATTTATCTCCAAATGGAAAAACTCGGCACAGTAGTGAACCTTCCCAGAAGTGGCATACTTTCCAGAATTCCTACAAAAGCACAGCAACCACACATCCAGCAAGTCACAAAAGAGCCAAGGATAACATCAAAGGACCTACAGGCCTCTGTTCATGACTTCACTATCAAAGACACTGGGCAACAATGGCATCCATGGAAGAGTGGTAAAGGTGAAAACTACTGTTAACCCAGAAGAACATTAAGACTAGTCTGAAGTTTGCCAAAACACACCTTGATGATCCTTAAACCTTTTTGGAGAATGTTCTGTTGTGAGAACTATTGAACTATTGTGTGTGTGTTTACTCACAAAACCCATTGAGCTGTACAAAAAAAAAAAAAAAACCCCAGAGGAAATCAGGACGGGGCAAATACTTTTTCACAGCACTGTAGGTCAATTAACTTGCTAGCTTAAACTAACAAATTCTATAAAAATCATTGTAATTAATTTTCCTGGTGTCTAGCCTGTGAATATACAAACGCACATTTATGCATTTATCTAAAAATCAGCCAATCATGAGGGAGCAGCACAATGCAAAAATCATGCAGTTACTGGTCAAGAGCTTCAGGTAATGTCCACGTCATCAGGTAATGTCCACTACAGAGAAACTCTCATTTTAAGTGAAAACCCCAGGAGATGAGCAGTTTCTGAAATTCTCAAACCAGCCCGTCTGGTACCAACATCCATGATTACACTTTTTCTTCATTCTGATGTTTGATGTGAACATTAACTGAAGCTCTTGACCTGTATTTGCATGATTTTTTTTTGCATTGTGCTTCTGCAAAACAATTGTCTGATTAGATAACTGTATGAATGTACAGGTGTACACATTTCTAATAAAATGGACGGTGAGTTTAGAACCCATTTTTAAAAAAGGTTCACCAATGTTCAAGCCTGCTTTGCAAGCAGAAGGTTGCGAATGTGAATGAACTGGTCCTTCTTCCTTCCATTCCTCAATCTTCAAATTCTTGCCTTTTCAGATTTCTGAAGCTTATCGTACAAAAATAAATCAATTTTTTTCCCTTTATACTTTCTTAAAAGTGCAAGTCTTCTATTCCAGATATACAAAAAGATAAGATATATGCACAAAAAGATATATGATGGCTCAATTTCTGGAAGAATTAAATGTTTGTTGTCTGGCACTGGACTGTAGTTGATGTTAATTCATTTAAAAAGTATTTACTTGACACTATACCAAAGCATACTACTTCTGGGTTATGTGCAATACATTCAGAAAAACAGCATAAACCTTTAGAACAGTATGAAAGCAAAACTGAAATACAAGCTTTAACAGCACCAAAATCCATGGTCAAACATGTAACAGTTTTCTGAGCAATTTTAAGGTAAATATATAATGTGACATTTATTTCTAGTTTCTTTTTGTTTCCCATTTTATGATAAATGAGAAACTAAAATTTTCCGGTTTTCAGTGCTCTCTCATTAGCTAGTGCTTTGAGAGATTAGCATGTTTTTTTTTTACAAATAAAATACAGTAGTAAAAACATTTTTGTTGAAACTCAGGAATGAACAAAATAAGAGAAGACCATGCTTTTATTATATTTTTCCATTCCTAAATGATTACCTTGATTAACTTTAATATTCATTTTATATAATTAATAGCATGTTCACAGTTGTGCAAGAACAATCCATTCAGTTCGGGAAAGAGAAAACAGATACTGTCAATTGAGACGATAATCTTACCGAGCACTTGCTGAAGTTATCATCATCTTTCTCTTCATAGTAGAAGTACACAAATGGAATCCAGAAGAAGACGCAGAAGAGGATGATGGCGTACAGAGCTGTTAAAATATTTTAAAAAATCAAAGTCACTAATCTGTGGTGGGTATGAACTTGGTGGTTAAGGGTATCTTTAAAGTGAGTCTCAACAGCACAGGCACAAAAGCAGAACACCAGCAATTATACTGAACCATTAACTCTGCTACAATGATTAACCAGGAAATTTAATAGAGAATGCTATATAGAAATGTATTTTAAAAAATGAATCCAAACAAAAGTTTCTCAAGTCTTCTAATCTCTGTCATTTGAGAACTGAATATGCCATATTTATTTGCACCATCAAAAACAAGAAAGCCGAATAATATAACACCACTATTACATTATCTGATATTGTGCAACCTTATAGAAAAATGACATCATTAACAGTGTTAATTGGGAATTTTGATATCATTAGCACGGTGGCCATCAATAACTACTAACAACTAATAATGCAGTAATGGAACACAGTAATGTACATTTAAAATTTATGTAATTTGATTACGGTTACTGATGTTAATAAACTTACATTACAAATGTGTCAAGAAAACTATATTAGGTCAAATGCATTTTTAAATACCGTATTTTCAGTCCAGACATAAGGCGCACCTAAAAGCCTTAAATTTTCTCAAAAAATCGGCCGTGCGCCTAATAATCCGGTGCGCCTTATGTCTGGACTGAGTTCCAAAATCTGTAAAAATGTTATGCGACTTTGGTTGGCGTAACAACTGTATGCGCCTTATAACACTGTGCGCTTCATGTATTGGTCAAGTATAGAAATAGACCACGTAATTGAGACTGCGCCTTATAATCCTTATAGTGCGGAAAATACGGTAAATCCAAGTATTGCCCCGAAGACATTTTCCTTTAGCCCTGAATAATTCTCCACTTGGAGCAGTTTATTACTACATAACTGAACATCAGTAAAAGAAGACAGCCTGTAATTTGAGATCTTAAGTGAACAGAGGCAAGACAAGTTTTACAGGAAAATACTTGTCTTATTGTCCGACAACAGCTTTCAATTCTGCCAAATGCTAGCTTACACGATCAGTGTGAGGAAAAATTTATACTACTTTTTTTTTTTTTTTTTTTAAACAGTACAGGGATTGAAAGTGAAACACTAACATCCACTAATGCTGAGCAGGAAAAGGTGTGTAAATGTCTGAGTTCCAGTTTACATGAAGATGATGAGAGCAGAATATAAGGAAAGCTAAATGTACTTTGCGTGGCCCTGTAGTAGCTAAATCCATATCTTAGCTTAGCTATCCAGACCCTTAGCTAGCGACACCAAACTAGTCTAGTTAGAAAAGTTTTATATTTTATCAGTCTGGTAGTCCTACAAACAGTGACAACACCTGAAGCAAGTTTAATTCCAACTTTTTCTGATCATGTCATACATTGGTGCACGCTAAAATTACTGAAAGAACTATGAGGTTCACTTTGTAGTGTATTTTTGTACATTTGATGGGTTTTGAAAGTAACGTGAAAGTAAAGTAACTAGTAATCTGATTACTTTTAACATGTACTAATTAGAATTGTAATCAGATTACAATTTTAAAGTAGTAATTAGTAATCTGTAATGGATTACTTTTTTTGAGTAACTTACCCAACAATGATGACTACTATGCATTAGGTATATCTATAGATATTAAGACCTCAACAGGTAAAAACAGATGTTAGCCCGCTAGATATGATATTATGTCTGTGCCAAATATAACGCTTTGCTTTGGGACAAAATGGATCAACATCTTTTTGCAAAAATCTCTGTTTTTGTCACATGCCTTCTAGCAAACTCCGGGAAAGTCTTTATGTTAGCCTCTATGGGAAAGTGGCAAGAAGTAAAAATGGCTCTCTCTTTAAAAAGCTGCTGTTGTTAAAGTCCGCACAGTATGTATGTCACTATACCAAAAATCTATTAGTCGGTACCGATACCACCAAAAGTACACGAAACTCGATACCACGATGTGGTATAAAAATAAAATTTTAAAAATTTAATTAAAAACCCTCCTGGAAGACATCCTCCTCTGGCTGATACTGGCAAAGAGAGAGAGGGGGAGAATTTTAGTCATCAAACACTGTCTGAAAATGAGTGGAGGTGCACTCCTAAACGTGCACACACAGACAGACAAACCTTATACGCTGAATACAAGCATTAGTTTATATTCACTGATATGGTGGCAGGCCAAAAAGATTTATTAAAAAGCATGAACATTTGAATAATTATTAGTGACATTAGACTACATTTAGCTGACGAAACACAGACTGAATGGTGATGAATGGTGGCCCATTAGGAGGTGGTTTATAACATTGCAATGCGTTAGAGTCGTTAACAAATAACCGGCTATCGCTAATATTACAGAGCATAACGTTAGCTGGTTTCATGGCTACAATGCCAGCTACCTCAAACAAACTTAATATAGGACCTTCTTTCAGGTGCTTCGACAAATTCCAGGTGTTTCCTCAGGTTTGTTTGAAATGAACGATAGCATCGTTTGCAAACCGGAAACAGATACTAGCTTTCCTCTTTTCCTCCCAACGAGTCGGGGCGGAGCTAAACTTGTTAAGCCAAGCTAATCTTCTGCAGTCCCCCCCATGTGCTTGTAGGCATTGTTCTTCTTCACCACTTGTGGACCGACTTAAACACTTAAACCTCTATTAGAACCGGTTCCAATACTAGTACAGAAAAACAAGTACAGTCACGTTTTAAAAATGTTGGTACAGAACTATTGTTTCTCGCGACATCCCTTGTGCACAGGTTCTCCTATTTCAGCCAGTGAGCCCTTTAACTACTTCACTGTCATAGGTGGCTTCTTGGATCCTCCTCTGATAATTGCCCTGCTTGCCTGTGTGCTCAACTTGCAAGGATGACTGATCTTGGTAGGTCTTAAAATGTGCCATATTTTTCCATATTGTTATAACGGATTTCATAGTGCTCCTAGGAAGGAGATAACTTCACCTCAAAGCTTCAAGGGCACTTACTTGAAACTCATTACAGTAGGACTAATCTGATCTGCCATTTTAGCTGTGAGACCTCCCAAAGTCAGTGATATTCTACAGCTATACAATCGGACACATGTGGATTTGAAATTGAGTGCTCAAGAAAATTAAATGCTAGTCCTAATTTAGACTGTTAAAAGAAAGTCAGGGGTGAATACTCATAAGTTAAACAGTTTTTAGAATTTAAAAAATAATTGAGAACATCTAAATAGTTTATTTAATTTCATTCCTGTTATTATTTATAACAGTAACTTCAAAAAAGTAGCAAAACAAAATCCCATTATAATATATTTAAATTTGATGCAGTAATACAGCAAAATGATCAATAATCACTAGGAAATTAATACGTTCTGTATATTTCCAATATATTGTTAATAATAGAAGATAAGACCAGCTTTTTGTAGCTCGATGCATTCTTGCACAGAACACATAAATCCAGTTGACAAACTCAGCTTCCTACTACAGGTGCTTAAATTTGAATATAATTAAATAAATGGGTTAGGAGGTCAAGTAAGAACCCATCTTTTTAGGCTTAGCTGGAACGGCTAGTATAACACCAACTTTTAAGTTATTCTTAATCCTGACAGTTCACTAAAGGATAACCATGATGCACATTGTACCAGCACTGTTCCCCTATAGAATACAGTCTGGTGGAAGGGTTTGTACTTCAACTTCAACAAATCTCAATTAATTAGGAATTGACATGTGAGCTGAACACAAGCACTTTGAGTTTTTATCTGCTATTAGCTAGTACAGTGGTACTTCAAAGTTTGTTAGAATTGTCAATATTTCTACATAAATATGACCTAAAACACCATCAGATTTTCACACAAGACCTAAACATAGATAGAGAACTCAAACAAATGAGACAAAAATATTATACTTTGTCATTTATTTATTGAGGAAAATTATCCAATATTACACATCTTTGAGCGGCAAAAGTACGTGAACCTTTGCTTTCCGTATCTGATGTGACCCCCTTGTGCAGAATTAACTGCAACTAAACGTGTCCATTAATGGTTCATCAGTCATGCACATAAAGAACAGCTTCAACAGAAGCTGTTTTTAGTGGGTTTACTTACACGAACTACCTGCTTCAGGTTCTTTATTCTTCTTTAACTGTTTTTCGGTAAAACAATGAGGGCCGTTGTCTTCCAGCATGACCCACTTTATCCTGAGATTCAGTTCACAGACAGAGGTCCTGACATTTTACTCTAGAATTCGCTGGTTCAGAATTCATCGTTCAATCAATGATGAAACGTTCTCCCGGCACAGATGCAGCAAAACAGGCCCAACCAATGATACTACTACCAGCATGTTTCACAGATGAGAGAAGTTTCTTAGGTTTGACTACAGTATTTTCCTTTCTACGAACACAACACTTCTCATTTAAACCAAAAATTTTATTTGGCCTCATCTATCAAAAAAAAACATTTTTCCCAATAGCCTTCTGGCTTGTTCTGGCAGCAATGTTCATTTTGGAAAGCAGTGGCTTTCTCCTTACAACCCAGCCATGCACACCATTGTTGTTCAGGGTAATCCTGATGGTGGACTCATTAACCAATGTGAGAAAGGCCTTTAGTTGATTAGGAGTTACCCTAGGTTTCTTTGTGACCACTCCCAGGGAGGATAACAATGGTCTTGAATTATCTCCATTTGTACATAATCTTTCTGACTGTGGATTGGTGGAGTCCAAATTCTTTAGAGATTGTGGTGTTACCTTTCCCAGCCTGATGAGAATCAACAACTCTTTTTTTCTGAAGTCCTCAGTAATCGCCATGGTTCGTGCCATGACGCACCTGGTATCTTGGTAATCTTGATGAAATGGTCACTGAAGATTAAAATTATGATGAAATTATTTAAGATGAAAAGATAAAATAAAATAAAAATAAAAAAACCAAGGTGAGAATGGTTATACAACTCAACTGAGAAAGAATGAGAGAGGATGAGGGAACCAGAGATGAGAACAACATGTTTCTCATCCCTCAACATATAATGTCGGGTGTATTATCAAGTCCTACTAAATGAAATGTGCAGCCCTTCACATTTAAGTGTTCAAAAAGCACTAGACTAATCATAATGCATTACATGTGAGCAAATATAGTCATATTCTTATATGATTTTAGGTTTATGACAATAGATATGTCATTATAGATAAAACAAAGGCACCAATACACTAAAAAGAGAACACACTAAATACACTGGTCAATTAAAATCTCAACAGCTACAGTGCCTTGCGAAAGTATTCGGCCCCCTGAACTGTTAGACCTTTTGCCACATTTCAGGCCTCAAACAAAGATATAAAACAAATTTTTTTGTGAAGAATCAACAACAGGTGGGACACAATCATGAAGTGGAATGAAATTTATTGGATATTTCAAACTTTTTCAACAAATAAAAAACTGAATAATTGGGCGAGCAAAATTATTCAGCCCACTTAAATTAATACTTTGTAGCGCCACCTTTTGCTGCGATTACAGCTGTAAGTCGCTTGGGGTATGTCTCTATTAGATTTGCACATCGAGAGACTGAAATTTTTGCCCTTTCCTCCTTGCAAAACAGCTCGAGCTCAGTGAGGTTGGATGGAGAGCGTTTGTGAACAGCAGTTTTCAGTTCTTTCAACAGATTCTCGATTGGATTCA
>JAFFST010053514.1:32471-56847 GCA_022414735.1 Noturus placidus
AATAAATTTCGTTCCACTTCATGATTGTTGATTCTTCACAAAAAATTACAGTTTTATATCTTTATGTTTGAGGCCTGAAATGTGGCAAAAGGTCGAACAGTTCAAGGGGGCCGAATACTTTTGCAAGGCACTGTGTATATATATATATACGCAACACTGTATATATAATCTCTCGCTTTAGGTCAGTCTGTGGGCGGAGCCTTGAACAGCGCCAAGACGGTGATGTCATCGTGGTTCTCGACACTTTCCCAGCCAGCGTTAATATCGAACCCACAGTCTACGACAACGACCAAGCAGTGATCGCGTCTCTCCTCTCTCGCATACGCGCACACACACACTCCGTCATCATTTCATGCACTCTTAGATCTAACACACTACTCTTCCAGTGTCTGGTGTGTCTTCACTGTCTGACCAATCAGCATTTAGTGCTGCCTCACCCTGACCTGAGCGTGTTTACCTAAAATCAGCGGCCTTAACGTCTCTTGTCGAGAGTTCTGGATGGATGTCAAATATGTATATTATATGTATATATAAATGATAGAAAATGTACAACATTGTAACTATTGTGCCGTGTCAGTTATATGGGGATGCATATAGCAGACTGCATCTATTATCTATTAATTTCTTTCTGTCCATCTGTCACGTCATGTCGTCTGATGTTAAAATGTCCAATCAGAAATGCTGCGTATAATAAGATAAAAGCATAATATATTAAATTATATTAATGAAAACTGAGATCTAGCAGATTAGATGTTCCGACACCTGTAACAGGAAGTGATAACTGATCGCATGCATCGATAAACACGAATGCTGAGTGCTTTTTTTCATTAGTCCTAGCGTTCTCTATCACAGAGTACACACCTTGTTTACCAACAGCCATCATTTGGTGTCTCATTACGTCTAAGCCTACAGAGCAGCGGTGTAACTAGCATGTAGTTTAGAATGTGCATGGGATGTTAGGCATGAGATTATAAATGTTCGTCTAAAAATGGTCCCTGGCACAACAAGGGCGGAAGTCAGATTTGATCACATCACGAGGGTTTCATGAAACCGATTACATCAGATGAAACCGTTCTGCTTTCTTATTGGCTGCTCCAACACAAGTCGAAAGCTCCGCCCTCGTTGTGATCTGGGACTGTGTATTACAGGCTGTACATCCATGTGCTCTGTTAATTTAGCCGTACAATTTGTTTTTGAAGGGTTTTTGTTTAGCTGGGGTTTTTTTCTTGTTTTTTTTCCCAGTTACGTCCTTGTTCACATTTATTTGATGCACCTTCAATTTTGTTTTTGTGGGGTTTTTTTAGTCTTAATAAATCTGAAAGGATTATTTTCTACGACTCCAGCACTCGTCTTTCAGTTTTTGCGCTATTTATACGTTGTATAATTACCAGCTGTGAAAAATAAATTGTTTAGACATATTATTTTTATAAACAGAGTTCCCTATCCAGAATCTCTTCTTCTTTGTCTTGTGTGAAATTAGAGAGACTACAAAGTGTAAACATTTACTGTCATGAAGACTTGTCCTGTGTACAAAGCACTGACACTGGAGACTCCTTCCTTCACTTTAATCACTTTTAGCACTTTATCAGCCTGCCCTGTCTGTTGTGGAAAGACTATTCTTTTTCGTGTTGAATTCAAGTATGTAGTATGTAATTTAATACATTTCTGGTTACACTGTTTTTTACTTCACTCGCTCGTTGATAAATATTTAATAAGTTGTCTAAGTATTTAATGCAAGTTTTTTTTTTTTTTAAATAATCTAATCAGAAGCGGCTACAGTTTCGCAATTCTACTTCCGGTGCACGTCTAAACTGTCAATTTCAGTTCCGGGTTGTGTTGTTTGCAAAATGGCGGCAACACCAGCTTCAAACCCTTCACAGTTGCTACCCCTCGGTAAGAGTGCGGTTTCAAACATTGTTGGCATTTTATCTAGCTCGTTGACTCTGTGTATCGGTGTTATCAACATATCAATATTATGTCCTCCCGTGGCTGTGTTTTATTCTCCGCCTGCTTTGTTCTAACAAAGGACAAATGACTGGGCATATTAGTGCAATACCCCGGATGGCTCAATAGCAATACTACGCGCTATTTAGTGCTCTAGAGTGTTGTTTGGGACGGAACCGGATGAACGCATGTTTAACTATGTGATTATTCAATTCAATTTCATTTGTATAGCGCTTTTTACAACAGACATTGTCTCAAATACTGTTTAGTGTAGTGTTTACTTGCTAATTAAACTATTTAAAAGTGTCTTATTGTGTGGATTTGGGTTCTTTAAGGCACTTTCAAAAGCTTTACGTTTTTAAAAGAAATATAAGTGGTGTTACCTCAGGTTTTACTTCAGGTAGCTGAGGTAAAATATTTGCATGTTAGTTTTTTTTTTTTAAATATTAAAGGTTTTCTTACTCTTGTTTACTTTTAGTCACTCATTAAAATAATAATAATAAATCGATTTATTTACTATTCTTTTTTTTAGGTTAGCTTACATTATGACTTAAATACCAGTACTTAAAAACTATTGTGGGAAAAAGTCTTACAAAATACATACAGATTTTATAAATCTTTATAGAATAAAGCTAACTGTAATGAAATATACAAGCGAAAACTAACAGACTGTGGAAAGAAATTCAAAACCACCGCATTTGATAACTACAGAGTAAATTTTTGAATGGAAAGCTGGAATCTGATTGGTCGAATGGTCTTTTTTTTTTTTTAAACTACAATTCTGTAGTACAATATGTTGAACTGATACACATTACAGGTTTTTAGAATGTAAATACCATTTAAGCAATCAGATTGCGTCAGTTCATTCGAGCATTGCTAGTGTAATGTAAAGTAGCTAGTTAGCATAGCTAGTTTTGCTATTTATTAATTTATTTGTGTGTTTTTACAGAGTTGGTGGATAAATGTATCGGCTCCCGAATTCACATCGTCATGAAGAACGATAAGGAGATCGTGGGAACCTTGCTTGGGTTCGATGATTTTGTCAGTATCCTTTCTCCTGAATTACGTGAGTTTGCTCATTCAGAATTTGCCAGTTGTTGTTGTACGGTTTGTCCTTGACCAGCCTGTAATCAGACATGGTGCTCGAGGACGTCACCGAATTGTACGTATAATGTGTATATATTTTAACAGATTAAAAAAATAAATAAATAAAACAAACTTTTTAGCGTACCAGCTTGAACAGTTCTATTTCACGTTGTTAACATGTTTGTCGTTGTGCAGCGAGATCACACCTGAGGGACGACGGATAACAAAACTGGATCAGATCCTCCTCAACGGAAACAACATCACCATGGTGGGTGCTGGAGGTTGAGGCAGAGCACTAAAATAGCTGCCGGTCCAGTAAGAACAATTATGAAGGGGGAAAAAAACCCGGCGTTTAGAACAGACTCCATAAAATCGATAATGTTTTAATAAGAATGTTAATTATGGAAGAATGCTACATTTTGGGACAGAACCCTAAAATGACCATAAAATAGCTGAGGTTCTAGTAAGATGACTATTTCGGGGGAAAATGCGAGAACTAGAATTATGGGACAGAGCCCCAAAATGGCCGAGACTCTAGTAAGAACGTTAATTTGGAACCAGGCCCTAAAGTGGCTACTGCACTACTTTGAACACATTTACATTTATTCATCGCTTTTATCCAAAGCGACTTACAAATGAGAGCACACTCACACACCAATGGTAGCAGAGCCCAAGAACACTTCGGCATGGGATCACCCAGGCCGGGATTTGAAACAACAAACTTTGCGATTAGTGGATTAGTGGACAACCCGCTCTACCGACTGAGCCACAGCTGCCCTGAGAACAGACCCACAGAACACAGCTAGTGTTTGGGACAGAGCCCTAAAAAACTGTGGTTCTAGTAACATCATGAATGAGGGGAGAAATGCTAGCATTTGGGACAGATCCGTATAAGGGCCAAAATTATAGTAAGAACACTAGTTAGGGAAGAATGCTAATAGTTGGCACGGAGACTCAAAATGGCCAAAGTTCTAGTAAGAACATTAATTAGGGATGGGAGCCCTAAAATGCCAAACGTTCTAGTAAGAACACTAATTAGAGAAGAAAGCCAGTGTTTGGGATGGAGCCCTAAAATATCTGCGGTTCTAGTAAGATGACTAATTCGGTGGGAGAATGTGAGAACTAGAATATTGGGACAGAGCCCCAAAATGGCCGACTCGCTAGTAAGAATGTCAATCAGGGATGGAGCCCTAAAATGCCGTACTAGTAAGAACACTGATTAGGGGAGAGCACTGGTGTTTGGGACGGAGCTGATGGGTAGCACGGAGAACAGTAATTAACTGTGAATAATTAAAGTGGTGGAGTGGATATGTGATGATGTAGTGCTGATGATGAAATGGTGTGTTTACAGTTAATCCCAGGAGGGGAAGGACCAGAAGTCTGAGCAGCTCCACAACAGCTTTTTTTTTTCTTGTTATTATTATATTTTGTTTGACTTTTTTTTCTCCTTCAGAAATGTCATGTGTTTGAGTGATGTATTATTTCATTTCGATGTAAAACACGTCCTCTGAGTTAGCATGCCGTCTGATTGTGTATCAGGACAAGGAGTTGGGTTAGCCGTGCTACACAGTGAGCACGGTTCTCTTGTCGGTAATAAAAAATATGTAAATAATTAATAAAGACTCGTGGAAGCTGAACTTTCCTGTGAGAGGTTTTTATTTATTTATTTGTAAACATGACCAGCTCTTTAAAGGAAAAAGGAGGCAGAGTCACGGGATTAGTATCAAACACTCCGGTTTATTTCAATCGACATGAGTGTCATTACAGTGTGTAGTTGTGATTGGTCAGATCTATTCAACAGAAACAGTATTTGTAGAAATAGACAGGTGTGGGGTGAGACAGGTGTGTGACGATGACACGTCTCACTCTCAGTACATGCAGGGTTTCTCTTCTCCCTTTGGGTTCACCACCTTCTCCAGGTTCTTACTGATGATATCGTAGAGCTCCGCCTGCACACAAGGGTACGGGGCGTCATGCTGTTATATACTCATTTATGTCAAAGAAAAGTTGTTTAGAATAAAATACAGACATAAGTGAATGTGTCGTAAGAAATGGGACAGTGTCAATGAACTGATAACATTGTGTTTAGTATAATAACGGAGTACAGACGTAATATCCGCGGATATCCAGTAAGATGACCCGGACCTCGCAGTATGCGGCTTCGTCTTTCTCGTGGACGAGTGAGCGGTAGTCCATCTGTAAGTGCACACAAGACCGGTTTGTTTACGTGTGTTATTAATGACACCGTGAACATTACTACACAGTACGCAGCTGTTTCCCTCACCACATGCGTGTCTTTGGAGGCTTTGGCTACTGCGTCGCCTCTCTCTGTGAAATATCTACACACACACACACACACACCGCAGTCACTATAGTGCTGTCTATTTTACTAAATAGAATGCGTGTGAGTGAAATATATATATATATATATATATATATATATATACACACACGTGTGTAAATATATATACACATGTGTATGTATGTGTGTATATATATATATATATATATATATATATATATGTATATATACACACACACACGTGTGTGTAAATGTTAACAAATTTCTACTTGTTAATGTTGGTCTGAAAGCCCTCCAGTTTGGCTTTCACAGCTGTAATTCTCTCCAGGATCTTCTCCTGGAAAAGCAAACAAACAAGCATGGATAATTAAGAAATGAAGAATGTATAATAGTGAAAAGTGAACATCCTAAAAATCCGCCGTCTTGGGACGTTGGCAGTAAAATATTTTCCGTTGACTTCCGTTGTAAGTCTTCATATATGCTGACTATCGAGACTTTTCACCAGCATCATGTCTTCCATGTTTGTTTTTCACGCTCGCCCCAGAATGTACAACCTGATTGGCCGGGATCCCCCGCCCCCTAACTCAATCGGAATTTCAACTGGTTTGAACAGAATCTTTACTGGTGTACAAGGCCGTTATTATGGACGTTTTCAAATACGAATAGATAATATGTTCTGAAAAGAGAGCTTGCCAAAAAGGTTCGCAAGGTAGTTGGCTGAGATTAGAGCTGCTCGAAGCTCACAGGGGCACAGAAACCCTAACATGAGTGCTGCGTGACGTGTTTACAGCATTTGTTCATCCTTAGTAACGGCCTGGTCTGGGTTGCGGTCGTTCCCACGCACTGGGAGGCTATGCATAATTATGTATGAACTAGGGTGATGTAGCTGAGATCGGAGATCTGTCAGAGCCAGAATTCACACACTGTTGATATTTCTACATCTGGGGTTTATCGCAGTTGTTTTTCAAGTGAAAGAAAACCAGGTCCAGTTTAGGCCACACACACTTCGGTGTACACACATAAAATCCAGGTTGGTATCGAAATTCAATCCTGCTATAACTCTGTAATCTGTGTACGAAGAACCGCGCCCATATGCTCTGACCTCGTTAGTTACCCTATGGTTGGTTACCCTAAGCATGTGAACAGACCTGAATCGCGACTCCGAAGTCGTTTCCGTCCTCGATCTTAGGAATCAGCAGCGAAATCCAGCAGGAAACCTGCACAATAAAGACACGTGAATGACGTCCTGAATTCATGGACACACTGCGACAGGTGTTTCAGCTCTATCTGATTGGATATCCGGTTGATTTGTTTCTTGACTCACGGTGATGCAGGTCTCTTTAAGACCTGTGATTTCAGGCTTCACCACGTCCAGCAGCTTCATGATCTTCTCGTTTCCTTTGATGAAGCCACACACAGGACCTTTACAGAAAAAAATCCAAACAAACAACACACCTGAAGTAAACTAATTAGATTTTACTAACATTTAAAACCAGGAGAATGTTATACAGAGCTGCGGGTAAGTTGGAATACGCAGGAATTCATACGTTTCTTCTTCTTCTTCTCCTCTTCTTCATTTTTATCCGTCTCCATTTCCTGTTTGGAGAAAAACAAAATGAGAATTTAAACGGAGAAATAAATGAATGAAATTACGTGAGATAACTCTTATTGGCGGAGGCGAACCTCCTCTTCCGGGCTTGGAGGATCTGGAATGGGAATATCGAGCGCCGCGTGGAGGGAAGAGAGATTCGAGACGCACAGTTCTTCCTCCTGAAACAAAGAATGACATCAGAGCTGGATGCTGGAACAATATGCAACACTAATACTAATACTACTACACCACCAGTATCAACGTACCCTATTGTATAACTGATAGATTTTGTGATAACATCACATCGCTGTCATAGTATCGCTCAGAAGATTAGCCATTTTATATTAATACGTTAGTGTTTCTATAGTTCCAGCTCTTTCTATAGTGCCACATAAGCGCTATAACATGGATAGTCATAGCTTCATTCGTAGATGTTTCATACCATTACATGTAACTCTAAATGGATAAAAAGCATGACATTTTTATTTAATGAAGAGAAATTTGTATTCGTTGGCGTCGGGACATGCTCTTATAGGACAATCATCAACTCAAGGTCCACATCACTTTATTAAAGCGGTTTTACCTGAATCAGATTGTCCAGCTGAGAAATCTTCTTTGGAATATGATTAGAGAAAAGATCTTCTGCCTGAACGTAAATATATAAAATAAACATATAGAATTACAGAGACACATACAAGCAAATGAATACCATTCCACTTCCAGGAAATATATATTATGTGTGTGTGTGTGTGTGTGTGTGTGTGTGTGTCTAAGTATAAGTTAATGTAAATGATCTGAAGATGTTCTACCTTCTGATACAGTGAATGGCGGTAGTTCTGAACCTGCAGAGAAAATAATTCACCAGAGTTAATGAATTAATACAGTGTATCAACCATAATTGTTCGTTTATCAATTATTTTAACGGACATGATTTGATTTGACGAGTAAAATGGCTGACACGCACATACATTTGTTTAAAAGCCAAGATTTTATAGTGTTTAAGTGTGTGTGTGGTGGCAAAACTCAACTTCACGAGACTGATACTCATTGTAAGAAAATAATAAAAAGTTTAAAGATGAGGTTTTACGACCGAGTTGTAGTGACACGTGTAGTTAAGGGTTTACGATGATTTAATTGCGTCTTAACGCCGCGTGCAGGTCGTTCCTGATGAGATCTAGATTTAAGGTTGATTCCAGGTTTCGTTTCTGTTCGAAGTTTAATCTGGGGTTTAAGAATAAGCCCAGGTTTAATAATAATTAAAGTACTCCAGGTGTGTAAACCAGGACTTTCAGATTTCCACAAAAACGTGGGGACCAGCACTACATGTCCTCACAAGGTCAAAACTGTCGCCTAGTCCTGTCCTTATGGGGACATGTTTGCCTAGTCCCCAGAAACACATGAAATCCCGCCCACTGATCCGGCCCGAGGGCTGCTGGTGTTAATTGCGGTGCTAATTAAAGTCTCTAACATGCAGGTAAGTGTGTGTGTGTGAGAGAGAGAGAGAGAGAGAGAGAGAGAGAGAGAGTCTCACCTTGAGCTCGTTGTCGGGGCTGATCTTAAACTTGGACATTTTGGACGGGTTTCGCGGAGTAGAAGTGTAGATTAGATGTGAGATGGATGCAGGACATTTCCGGCCGTTTCCTCTTGCACTTTCGCTTTCATTTAGCTCCGCCTAGGTGCCTCTTAAGGTGGACTGTCATAAACACGCCTGATGTATTTATGTGAATACAATGAGATTTAGTTTGTCATAACTCGTCATATTCTTTTCCCAACACCTTTAGTGTTCATGTAAAAATCTGATAAATCAATTTCGTGTTGATTTTAAATGTGTAACATTGTAACGCTTTAGGTATTCATCTACTCCACCTTAAATACACAAAAAACACCTTGAAGACCTGTTTACTTCTGTCTGAGTGTGTGTGTGTGTGTGTGTGTGTGAGAGAGAGAGATTGAGCGAGTGTGTGTGTGTGTGTGTGTGTGTGTGTGTGTGTGTGTGTGTGTGTGTTGAGAAAAACAAAAGATCATGTATGAGATGGGTTAACACATTCGATCAATATGATAAAATTTTCATTAACTTTAATTTTTTTAAGTGCTAAATGGCAACACAATCTTGTAATCAATCACAATTTAGGACATCTCAGGCAGGCATGCGTACCACACGCAATAAAACAAACATTATATTTCTTCAAGACTTTGTAAATTGTAAAACTCAGACATTCAGGTGTGGGTCCCAAACTGAACTTAAAAAAAGCAAACCCCAGAATAAATAGAGTTGTAAAATATTTTTTATAAGAATACCTCTGTACAAAGAAACTAAACAATAGAAACCCTTATAGAATTTGTAATGGTTTTAATGGTTATAATGGGAATTGTGTTGGTTTTAATGGAAATTGCAATGGTCCTTGTGGGTCTCTACTGGTAATTTGTTGCCTTTTATTAGTGGTATGTTATGTTTAGTGTCTACTGGATACCATTAAGGACCAATAACGGAAATGGTGTCAAGGGTTAGCCGATAGTTTATATGTGTGTGTGTGTGTGTGTGTGTGTGTGTGTGTGTGTGTGTGTAATGGCATTTAGGTTCCCCGTGATCCTAAAATGGAGTAAGCGGTATAGAACAGGGGTTCCCAAACTTTTCCAGAGCAAGGCCCCCCAAATCACATTAACATTTGACCGAGGCCCCCCTTTTGAAAAGATGTCTTTAAAACACATTAAAAATGTAGACTTCTGAATATATCCCCCTTTTTATTAATAATTACATCTTACATATTTACATTACATTACATTAGGAATTGATTGTGTGTGTGTGTGTGTGTGGTTGTCAGAGTGAGAAAGAGAAAACGTACTACATTTACATTTATTCATTTAGCAGACGCTTTTATCTAAAGCGACTTAGAAATGAGAGCACACTCACACACCAATGGTAGCAGAGCTGCATGCAAGGTGCTAGCTTGCCATCGGGGGAAACTTAGGGTTCAGTGTCTTGCCCAAGGACACTTTGGCATGGGATCACCCGGGCCGGGATTCGAACCAACAACCCTATGATTAGTGGATTAGTGGACAACCCACTCTACCGACTGAGCCACAGCCACCCACTAGTGTGTGGGATGGGCTTCGTGGCTCCGACACAGTTTTTTGAGGCCCCCCAGGCGCCCCCTGGTGGCCCCCACTTTGAAAACCACTGGTATAGAAGATGGATGGATGGATGTTTACCAGTCACTTTTAAAAAAAAGATTGCTTTTATTGTCGCCCTCTGGCGGCGAGAATGAAAAAGTCCAACCAGTGATCACGTGATTTCTGGGAAACGAGAACGGGGAGTGGAGATCTCGCTCACACACACACACACACACACACACTGTGACTGAATCCCTTTCATCCAGGAACAGTACAGACTCACCGAGAGAAGGTAAACGAAACTTAAATTCTACTTCCTTTCACTTTAATCAAATCTTTGAACATTTAATGTTTTTTTGATCTTAAAGTGACCTGGTTACTGTGGCATAAAGACTGGCAGTGAAGATCTGCAGGTGTTGCTTCTGTCATGGACTGATCTGTAGATCTCTCTGCTTTCTTTTTACTGATCATGAAAGATTTAGGATCCATTAGCTGTTGTTCTGCATTGATCTATTCAAATCAAAAACTGCTGTTTAATAGATGTGTGTATGAGTCCCTTGGCAGAGTACCGGACAGTATTATGTGTGTGTGTGTGTCTATTTTTGCAAAAAATGACCAGAAGTGTTTTGTATGAATCCCTTCACAGTTTATCATTTCGGTGTAAGAGGAGAGATTAGATTAGATTAGATTAGATGTTATGTCCTGTACTTGTTCACAGTGGTTCTGAGCAAACGTTCTCTAAAGACATATTTGTCCCCGCTTCTGTAAAGAAACTGGCTACTAATGATGACTCTTTTGGGTTGGTTGTGCAACTTTCTGCGCGTGTTTGTGTGTGTGTGTGTGTCTGTGGTCGTGCCCCTCCAAAATCTTCATATTGACTCAACCATGTATGGGCTGCGCTAACTGTTGTCTATACACTGTGACAAAAAATTAGGAACCAATTAAAGGACAAATCTGTTTATTTGGGGGAACCAATTACAGGGTGGATCTGATTATGAGGGAACCAATTACAGGGTGCTTCTGGTATGGGGTAACCAATTACAGGGTAAATTTGATTATGGGGGAACTAACTACTGCACAGTATTGAAGGCAACAGGTTACAAGGTAGAAACACAGTCCAGTCCGAAAGTATTGGAATGGCCAATTCTTTTGTTTTTGCTATAGATTGGACACACTTCTCTGTAAATTGTCAGACAGACTGTTCCTCAGACTTCTGAATCCGTTCTGCTGCTCCCATCATGAGTTCCATCATCAATAAAGATTAGTGAGAATGTTACAAAAGTAGCCATGCAAGTCCAAGCCATGACTCTACCTCCACCATGTTTCACAGAGGAGCTCGTATGTTCTGGATCCTTTCTTTCTCCCCCTTTGGTAGAGAGGTTCATCTTGTTTTGGATCGTTTCTGAACTCCAGTCTGGCTTTCTGATTCTTACTGCTGATGCGGTTTGCATCTTGTGGTACGGCCTCGATAAGTCTTCTCCGAACGTTGGAGGTTGTTGTTGTCATAGGTTACAGGAGAGGAAGACAAACTCAGGGTCACGTTGACGGCGGTAGCCGTTACAGACCGCGCCTTTTGTACGTTCTTTCGTTTCTAGTTTGCTGAAGTTTCCTTCAGATCCGAAGCACAGAGTGTGTTAATAAGACGAGTAAGTGTTGAATGTTAATGGGACATCAGCATGTTTGTTTGTTTGTTTGTTTATTTTGGTGCCTTGTCATCCGTGAGACTTAAAATTACAAAGAAATAAAAACTAAAACCCCCAAATCCTGAATTCTGTGGATTAAGCATTAAAAAGTCCCAGAGTCCGATAACTGCAGTAAGCCGAGTGCTGGAGGAGGGAGATAAAACTAAACCCAGATAAAAGTGTGTGTGATACATGAAGGGTGACTCTGTGTTCCTGCTGCTGAGATGTGGTCTGCTGAGACAAGCGGTTCTCCTGTCCCAGACACGTGGTTCTCCTGACCAAGACATGTGGTTCTCCTGACCCAGATATGCGGTTCTCCTGTCCCAGACACATGGTTCTCCTGTCTCAGACACATGGTTCTCCTGTCTCAGACACGCGGTTCTCCTGTCTCAGACACGTGGTTCTCCTGACCCAGACACACTGTTCTCCTGTCCCAGACACACGGTTCTCCTGTCCCAGACAAGCGGTTCTCCTGACCCAGACACGCGGGTCTCCGGACCCAGACATGCAGTTCTCCTGTCTCAGACACGCGGTTCTCCTGACCTAGACATGCGGTTCTTCAGTCTCAGACACACGGTTCTCCTGACCCATACACGCGGTTCTCCTGTCCTAGACACGCGGTTCTCCTGACCCATACCTGCGGTTCTCCTGTCTCAGACACACTATTCTCCTGACCAAGACACGCCGTTCTCCTGACCCAGATATGCGGTTCTCCTGACCTAGACACGTGGTTCTCCTGTCCCAGACACGCGGTTCTCCTGTCCCAGACACGCGGTTCTCCTGTCCCAGACACGCGGTTCTCCGGACCCAGACACGCGGTTCTCCGGACCCAGACATGCGGTTCTCCTGTCTCAGACATGCGGTTCTCCTGACCCAGACACGTGGTTCTCCTGACCCAGACACGTGGTTCTCCTGTCCCAGACACGCGGTTCTCCTGTCCCAGACATGCGGTTCTCCTGCCTCAGACATGCGGTTCTCCTGTCTCAGACACGTGGTTCTCCTGACCTAGACACACGGTTCTCCGGACTCAGACACGTGGTTTTCCTGTCCCAGACACACGGTTCTCCTGTCTCAGACACACGGTTCTCTTGACCAAGACACGCGGTTCTCCTGATCCAGAAACATGGTTCTCCTGTCCCAGCGTGGAACAGCAGAACATGTGGCTCATGTGGTAGAGCGGGTTGTCTGCTAATTGCAGGGTTGGCTGTTCAGTCCGTGGCCCACATGACTTTACATCCAAAGTGTCCACTGAAGTGTCTAAGTTGCTTCTGAGGGCAGGCTAGCACGTGTGTGTGTGTGTATGTGTGTAAGTGTTTGTGTGTGTGTGTGTGTGTGTGAGTGAGTGTATGTGTATGTGTGTGTGTGTTTGTGTGTGTGTGTGACCACTCAGGTTAAAGAGACTCACAGTTGAAGAGACTCACGGTTAAAGAGTTCTCACAGCCTGCAGTGGACTTCAGGAGTTCTGTACAGAACTTTTATTCAAATTAATATTCGCTTCTGTTTTTATTCAGATGCCGTCTGGGAAAATCCGCTGCACGCGCCGCCTGCGCTCCTGGATGGTGGAGCAGGTGACTGCTTTCTTCCTTTCTTTCTCTCTCTCACTTTCTTTCTTTCTACCGTTCTTACATCACACACTCCATAAAAACATAAACATTCCTTTCTTATCAAGTTCTTATCGTACTGGGAGCAATATTTATTGTGTGTGTGTGTGTGCATGTGTGTGCAGGTGAGCAGTGGGAAATACCGCGGCCTCGTCTGGGAAGATGAGGAGAAGACTATGTTCCGTATCCCGTGGAAACACGCGGCCAAACACGACTTCCGCAGTGACGAGGACGCTGCTATCTTTAAGGTCCTCTTGTGTTCTTATTCGAGTCGCAGTACTGATGTCATTAGTGATTGATCTTCTCTTGTATTTCTATTCATGACACTTCCGTTTTGTGGGAAACGAAATCCTTTATTCTGAAAGTTCCCTCGCTCGGTTAAGATGTGTCTCGAGGTTTAGTTTTGTGCAGTAGCAGTGAAAAAAATACCCAATAATCTCCACTTCTGCTTTCATGGGTATCGTTATGACCTGGTAAGAAGACACAGAAACTCGACCAGGACACAGAGAGTGACTGTATGTGTGTGTGTGTGTGACCCGTGGTGTAGGCGTGGGCTGAGTTTAAGGGGAAGCTGTGTGAGAACGACCCTGCCGGTCCCGCGTCATGGAAAACACGCCTACGCTGTGCTCTGAATAAAAGTCCCGAGTTCAGCGAGGTCACTGAGAGGTCACAGCTCGACATCTCCGAACCCTACAAAGTGTACCGGCTCATCCCGCTCGACGAACAGGGTGAGACGCCTGTCTGTCTCTCTCTCTCTCGCACGAGTATCCCAACACCGAGGCTCCAGTTAGGCAATATTATAACCGTATCACGAAGCAAACCGTTTTTATCTCCGCGCAGGACTGACTGAGGTGAAGCGAGAAGAAGAGGAGAAAGAAGTGAGGAGGAGCAAGCGCAGAAAGAGGAGGAGCATCTCGGAGACGAACGGAGACAGTCCGACGAAGTGGATTAAGGAAGAAGAGGCGGCGGTCGCGGTGCAGAGCATCAGCGTGGTGAGATGATCGGTACAATTCCAAAAACATGAATTTTCGGGTTGTTTTTGGGAGAGAAGAAAAAAAAACGTTTTCTTTTTCTCCCTTCTGCTTTGATGACTTACAGGAAGTTGACGCCACTACAGGAAATGACCTCACTCTTCAGCTTGATGGCCAGACAGAGTGCATGGACGTGGAGAAGAGTGACGGAGGTGAGAAAGTTGTTGTTCGCGGAGTTATTCCGCTCGGGTTGAGACTCTTGAGATGTGAAACATTGGCTTGATTGTTTGGTTTTTTTTTTTTGTCTCGTCTCCAGTTATCAATGAGATTCACTTAAACCTCACCGTGGAAACCGGATCTCCTCCTGGTAATTCATAGCTGATTTACCGTTAAGAATCGTCCATTTACAAGTGATGTTGTTTACTGTCAATCAAGACTTCTGATGAGAACATCTTCCGTCTTCCTCTCTTTCTCAGAGTGTCCGTCATTCCTCATCAGGGTTTATTACCTTGGAGAGGAGGTGCTGAGGAGGGAGGTGATGAGTGGCGACGTTCGCATCGCTTACCCCCCGCCGTGTACGGCTCCACCGTCTATCAGCAGCGCGAGTTTCCCTCGGGTTCCACTGCCTCCTCCTACCGCAGACCTCACGCCCAATCAGATCAGCTCCATTTCTACGCTGCTGCCGTTCATGGACAGTGGTGTCGTCCTGACCACGTCGAGTCGAGGCGTTTACGCTAAGCGTCTCTGTCAGGGACGGGTTTTCTGGAGGGGACCGCACACGCTCACCAACATGGCGAGCAAGATGGAGAGAGGTGTGAAACCGACACTGATCTTCAACAGACAGTTCTTCAAACAAGGTAATTCTAAAACAAGGGGCGGAGTCGATGTAATGTGTTCCTCGTCATCTCATCAGGATTCTTTGGCGTGTGACGGTGACAGGCGCAGGAATGTTTCAGGTTGTGATTTTTCGATATTAAAGTTGTTAAATGTCAGTTATTCTGATGTGGAAGTTGGAAGAACACTAGGATCAGTACCATGGAGCTGATTAAGATCCTTTATCCTTACAGATAATGGGTCTGTCACAAGTTTGCACGGGGGTCCGGTCCTAAGAACCCTTGCCATCATTGTGTTTGCTAATCTCAGGTACTTGGCCTTCACAGCCAGATTGGAAGCTTGTGGCTCCGTGGTTAAGGCTTGGGGCGACACAAGTCAAGCCGTGTCTTGTGGGTGTTTATTGAGGTTCCTCCAGGACCACGGGCTTTGACTAGCCTGAGTAAGCATTGGGAGGCAGCAAGTTGTTGAGGGAAGAAACGGGGGAAACCTTACAAGGGGTCATCCATAATGCTGGTGGCTTTTTGCAGGTGCACCGGGTTGTTGTGAGATCAAGTCCCGGCCACAGTTCTTTACTTAAGCATGACCTCATCTTCAGGATTTGTCTCAAATTCGGTCGCCTGGCTTTGGATGAAATATGCGAATACACATGTAGACGCAGAACTGGAGACGCCATGGTCATATTATTGTCCATGCTCTGCTCTGGCTCCAGGCTTTCATACCGGCCAAATAGGATGCACGGTTGATTCGAGAAATGATTAAACAAGTGGAATCAGGTGTTATTACTCCTCGTGTTCTAGATTCAACTAATCAGCTAATTAACCCTCAAATTTGTTCAAGTAATAAGATATAAATGTTTAAAAATGTGAATTTTTGTTTTTAGGGGGTAGTTTGGACAATTGTTGCCGTACGGTAACAATGTACAGTGGAGGAACATACGAATCGTATGTATATATTGTCAATACGAAAAATGTATGAGATTACAATTCTATTTTTTTTCCAGATACATAGGAAAAATAGTTATTTTGCTTTATTGCCTATCAAAAGCAATTAACTGTTGCCATGGTAACACTATTCCGTAAAGGCTTAACAGGCCTCCCTGAGTTAAAGTGGGTGTGTTACAAGGCATCCCAATAACGACTGGCTAAACAACAACGCTTTGGGAAGATTTATAGCCAAATCAGACTAAAGTATAAGTATAAAGAGAATTTTCAGCTGAACGGTGGAGTGAGTTTTCTTTATTTCATCCTGCTTTCTCTAGTCGATGTGTGGATGAGAAGGTTTAGATTCTTGGATCGGTTACTTCTTATTGTCTAGATTTTGTTTGTTAAAACTTGGAGCTTCTTCTCAACTTCATTCTGAATCATATCTAACTGGATGAGCCTTGTTTGTACTTTCAGAGTTGGAGCAGTTCCATAATAATGGAGGAAAACAACCTGAAACCGAGATCACGTTTTGTTTTGGAGAGGAGCTTTTGGAAGGAGACGACATTTCGAAGAAGCTCATCATTATTAAGGTAAATCCGAGTAAATCAGCAAGAAACTTGTTGCTGTGAATCAGATTCCATGTGGAATTGGATTACTCCATCTCTGTCTCTCTCTCGCCCTCAGATCAGTCTGCCCTGGGCTGAGAAACAGATCACGGATCACCAGATCATCCAGTTTGGACACGCGTGGTCAGAGTCCATGTCCTTGCTGCAGAGCTTAGCTCAGCAGTCTCCGTCAGGAGAAATCACGCTCAATCTGGTGGAGTTAACCGAGCAGACGCTCACCGAGCTCTAATGCAGGGGTTCCCAAACTTTTCCAGAGCAAGGTCCCCCAAATGGCATTAACATTTGACCGAGGCCCCCCTTTTACAAGATGCCTTTAAAACACGTGTGTGTGTGTGTGTGTGTGTGGTTGTCTTAGAGTGAGAATTTATTTTTCACACCAAATTGTTGAGGCCCCCCAGGCGCCCCCTGGCAGCCAGCACTTTGAAAACCACTACTCTAATGTATCTCTGTAGTCTATGTAATGTCTGAAGCCATGCTCGGGATGGATTCGAAGCATGCACTACACAGAGCATCGTTCTTCCTGAGAGATTCTGTGAAACTATGTTATTACACTCTCTTCAATGTTTCTCTATTGAGCAAACCTTCGAATCTTCTACTTCTTCTACTATTGTTAAACACTAATCACACCGTAAAACATCAACGTTACCTATTAAACCGATGTTTACACAGAAGTTTGTTTGTTGAATGTATACAGTAGTTACTTTTTAATAATGACTTTTCCAGAGCAGTAAATATAAATCTAGCTTTATTGTGGTGTAGATTGTTAAAGGTCACGTGAATGATAAAACCTACCTATAATTTCAATGAAAATAAATGAATTCAAATATATAATAGTTTTATAATATTCAAAAATAATAATTATTTATTATTGTAGAGCAATTTAGATAAAGTGAACAGATAAGTGTTAATTATTTTAAAATAAATAAATAAACAGAACAGCAGGAAGACGTTCACGGGAGGTTGACGTTATTTATATTCCGTGCTTTACCAAGGCGGTGAGATGGTGAGTCTACTCTCCGAAACGTAAATACGTCACATGTTGCCGTTAGCCGGACAGATGAGCTCCGTGATTTTAGCGTTGAGTTTCTGATTGGTCCAGTCCTTCGTGATGTCGTCCAAATGGCTGTCGAAATCAACCAGCAGCATGTGATCTCTGGAGTTTAGTATCTGAGCGGTGATCGCTCGGGTTTCTTCCCACTGACGGAGCATTATTCTATAAGAGAAATAAATAATAAAAGAGTTGTACAGGTTACAACTGACTAGTGTTTAAACTTTAATGGCCGCCATTTTAAGGTTCTGCTGCAAATGTTAAACGTTTGTCCCTGAGTAGTGGATTAGGGATAATAAAGCAGTGTTTGGGACTTAGGAGCATTAAGGACATGTACTTTAGACTTAGGAGCATTGAGGACATGTCCTTTAGACTTAGGAGCATTTAGGACATGTCCATTAGACTTAGGAGCATTTAGGACATGTCCATTAGACTTAGGAGCATTGAGGACATGTCCTTTAGACTTAGGAGTGTTTGGGACATGTCCATTAGACTTAGGAGTGTTTGGGACATGTCCATTAGACTTAGGAGAATTGAGGACATGTCCTTTAGACTTAGGAGTGTTTGGGACATGTCCATTAGACTTAGGAGTGTTTGGGACATGTCGTTTAGACTTAGGAGTGTTTAAGACATGAATCAAATGCTTAGGACAATAATTCACTTACGTGCGTTTGTTTTTTAAGGTCCATCGCGAGTCTTTATGTTCGTACATCACTATCGGAGGAAGACGATATCCAGGTGACATTTTTTTCCCCTCAATCTAAGACAAGGACATAAATACATGAATATTTATCCATATTGTAGTCTGTACATAACACCCACAAGGCATAACTGTAGTAAATAATTAATAATGACTACAGTTATTGTACTGCTGTGTGTGTGTGTGTGTGTGTGTGTGTGTGTATGTACCATCAGTAACACAGCATTGCTGCTCTGCTCCAGGATTTTGTCAGCCATTTTGAAAGCACACACGTTTGGACTGAAAAACATAACGATGAATGAGAGACAGACATGGGTGATTTCTGATCAAGATTCAATGTAATATCTACTGGGGTTTAATTATTTATTTTATTTTTTTAATCATGACATGATAACCACAGATCATCACCTGCTGTCAGACAGAGTAGCGTTAGCCTGATAGTAACCCACAATCCTCTGCTGCGTCTGAGTACACCACACGTCCACCTGCACGAGAAATGTCCGTCGTCCCATTTACGATTTTACTCTAATAATTAAACACTGTAGTTAGAAGGACAGAAATGTGTTGCTAGGCAACTAAAAAAAAAACACGTCCCCAACTCCTAGATCGAAAATAAACTCCTCGGAAACAAATTTTAGTTGTGTGTGTGTGTGTGTGTGTGTGTGTGTGTGTACCTGTGTGAGAGCGAGCTGAGCGATCATGGCTAGTGGAAGATGCGAGTGCAGTAGAGGGACACAGTCCGTCACACACACACCTTCTTCACACACTCCTCCTCCTCTTCCTCCTCCTCCTGCATGGGCTAACAGCAGGCCATTCACACTGCAGCGAGGATACACACTTGCGTGCAGGAACATCTTCACACACGCCATGCACGACAACTCCACCTCGGACATCCTTGATCTCACACACACACATACAATGGTACATTGTCTCAAAGCAGCTTTTACAGAAATATCATTTTTACATTTACAAGTGACTTACTAATGAGATCACATTCACACACCAATGGTAGCAGAGCTGCCAGCTTGCCATTGGGGGCAACTTAGGGTTCAGTGTCTTGCCCAAGGACACTTCGCACCATCATCATCATCATAATCATCATCATGTCACATAATTCTGTATCACTTATGATTTGTTAAGTATTATTATTATTATTATTATTATTATTATTGTTACTTTAATATTCTGGTTCAGGGCAGATTTTAATAGTTTATTGAGGATATTGCAATAATAATAATAATAATAATCTTAAGAAGAAGAATCTGATTGCTTAAGCTACATTACAATAAAAAAAAACAAGGAATAAATAGGAATAAGTAGGAAGCGATTACATCCCGTTTATAAGTGTATAATTTGTTATAATGTATTTAAACCAGCATTAATAATGTTTATACATTTATACATAACGCTACATAAAGAAGGGGGGAAAAACACTTAAACACTTACTTTAGCCTCTTAACCTCGCGGAAATGAAATTAAAATCTCAATAAAAATCAAACTAAACAAAAAAAAAACCCGAGAAGGTTCTAGAAGATCTCAAATATAATAAATAATAATAATAATAATAATAATAATAATAATAATGAGGATGATCGTTCACAGAGCTGAGCGTTCTTCTTCGTCTTCTGCTTTCAGTCAGGGAAAGACAGCGCCCTCTTACCGCCACCTGTCGATCAAACACGGGTACTGCATTACCGGGCGTTTTGTCTGTACGGACGTACACCAAGTCAGGGGTTCCCAAACTTTTCCAGGGCGAGGCCCCCCAAACGGCATTAACATTTGACCGAGGCCCCCTTTTGCAAGATGTCTTTAAAACACATTAAAAATACAGACTTCTGAATATATCCCCTTTCTTATTAATAATTACATCTTTACATTACATTACATTAGGAATTGATTGTGTGTGTGTGTGTGTGTGTGTGTGTGTGTGTGTGTGTGTGTGCGTGTGTGAGAGAGTGAGAAAGAGAAAACATATTAGTGGGAGGGATGGGCTTGGTGGCTCCGCCCAAATTGTTGAGCCCCCCAGGCGCCCCCTGGTGGCCGCGGCCCCACTTTGAAAACCACTGCACCAAGTGATTGACGAATGTGTGATGGGATCCATGAGGTCCAAAGATGAATCAAACGAGATGCGTGAACATTTTTTTTCTTCTCTTCACATTAGCAACTAACCTTTAACTCTTGAACTATTCATTTAGTTATCTATATTGAAAGGCAAACACGGGAGAGAAGTGAAAAATGCACTTTCTGGTCTCTCTGGGAAATGACAGAAACACCTGCCAGGAGCATGTTCTGATATGACTTGTTTGAATCACGTGAAAAATGGGTGGGGTCAAACAAAAGGTGCCCCGTTCTAAACTGTTTCAAACATCCGGCTGTATATATCAAGAAATGAAAGCTGAAATTCTGATCCGTCGTCTTGTTTTTCATCTTTCGATCTCAAACCCAATAAGACAATTGTTGGTGCCAGACTGGCTGATGCACAGAACCAGAAACACCTCGGTGATGAGAGAGGTCTGAGAGAGAATGGTTTGAGTTGGCAGAATAGCTACAGTAATTCAGATAACCACTTTGTGCAATTGTGGTGAACAGAAAAGCATCTCTGGCGGCTGCTGTGGCGCAAGTGGTTGAGTGGGTTGTCCACTAATCGTAGGGTGGGTGGTTCGAACCCCAGCCCACATGACTGCTGACCGCCTGCAAGCCTTCATGACCACAATTTACCATCTTCTAACGGTTACCTCCAGCACGATAATGCATCGTGTCACAAGAACCAGTGTTCTTCAGTGGCCTTCCCTGTCAGCGGATCTGAATCCAGTAGATCACCTTCAGGATGCAGTAGAATAGATGGAGAGATTTGCAGCATGAACAATCAGCAGGAACCAGGATCTCATGGAATCCATGAGCAAAGAGAGACCCTAAACCAGTATTACTGTAGGGGCATGTATATTTACTCCTGGGTTTCTTCTTCACTATTTCTGATTTGTTCAGGTTTTGCACTTACTGTACAATAATAGATCATGTTAGTACTGCAACTCGGTGAGATGAAAACTAAGTCGTGTGTGTATGGCCGAGCCCTGGCTCTTAACTTGACTTATCCCCTGTACACACCCATTGCGTATTTGAATAGTTGATTTGATTAAACCTGCATGAAAAGTACAGCAATAAAGATAGGTCATTTGCATAAACCCTTTAAAAGGCAAAGCGTGGATTTGTTTAAAAAAAAAAAAAAACGACTCAGTTTATCGAACACTGGAAAAAGAGAGCGAGGATTTGAAGATATTTGGCAGCTTTTTAGAGTTTTATTAAAGGTTCTCTTTCTTACTTTTTTTTTTAGTAAGTTTCCTGACGACGCATCAGGGATAGAGACGTGTCTGTTTACAATTCTGTTTCTCACAGGTTTTTGAGGATCAAATGTCCCCATAAGCTGGTCCTTTTGCATTAGCAGTAATAAAATAATGACATTTTGTTTTGTTCCATCATTTGAATTTGATGGATTCAGAAGATCAGACGGTGCTAATTGATTTTTTTTACAGGTTTTATATAAATGCTCACAGTGTAATACGTTGTCGTTTCTATAGTAACGACTCATTCGCGGGGACAGGTAACATTGCAAACTGCGATTTTGTCTTCTTATTTTCAAGAGAAAGTGCAGAATTAACTGTTAGCCGTTATGATGCAAGTTTTAGTTACAACCCCCTCAGTACAATTTCTTTTATGGACAGACTCCATATTCCTCCATGTCTCATGAACTCTAGTAAATAATGTCAAGTAATGTCTTCTGTGAAATGTTCAATTCTGGATTGTGATTGGTCAGAAGGTGTTGATTAATTTTCTTCAACTCTGCTTCTTCACATCACCTCATCACTCATTATTTGACTCTAAGAGCACATCCTGTGGGGTTTTATTCTTTACATATTTCATAATTGGAGAGCCAGTGATATGGTCACATGGTTATACCATTCCAGGAGCTTTAGTATTAGATTAGTATTCCCCACCCTGCGTTATTTAGTGTATTAATATCATCTTCTGTTCTACAGATCAGGCAGAAGGTAAAGGAGTAAAGGAATGGCTGACAAGATGAAGCAGCTGGACCCATCCCAAGAGTGACCCATGTGGGTCTTCCAGAGATTCAGAACATGCTCAGCGGTGTAGTGGTTTCATTCTCTCGCAGAACATATTAGACAAAAATGCATTCCTGGTTCCCCTAGTGCTGATGCAACGTTGTATGGGCAGGTGAGAGACATGGGGATAGTATGTGACATGTTCTGTTGTCGTCATGGTCCAAGTAGAACTATCGATCGCACACTGAAATCCTGAAACATATCAGAGGAGAGCAACTTTGCTGTTGGGTCATGGGAAGTTCCAGACAAACAGACCTCATATAAAAACCATAATGAACTTTCTTTTACATTCACACTATCCGTCGTTACCCAGATGAGGACGGGTTCCCTTCTGAGTCTGGTTCCTTTCAAGGTTTCTTCCTCAGATCATCTCAGGAATCTCATGTTTCTGTAAATCTACTTTGAGATAATGTTCATTGTTAAAAGTATTCATATTAAACAGAACCTCCTGCTCCTCTAATAAAACAAACACATGTTTACATGATCAGACCATTACATTTATTGATATGTTTGTGGTATTTTTTTGTTACAATATGCTTCTTCACTTTATTTTCTTTGTCCTTCTAACAAGCCACCATAGTGAAGATACGTACATGACTATAGGAAGTAACAACTCATTTTGTGATTTCCAGAAATAATATATAATAAATAAATAAATAAATAAATATACAAATAAGCAAACAGATAGATATATAGATAGATGGATAGATTAATAACAAACAGTGGCTTAGTGGTTATCACATTTTCCTCGTACTACCAGGATTTGGGGTTCGAATCCTGCGTTTGCATGTTCTCCTTCATGCAGGAGGCTGATTGGTGTTTCCAAATTGTTCATCGTGTGCCATTGTGCCCTATGTCAGATTGCAACCCCGCAAGCTTCGAGGGTTTCCCTCGCCCTGTGCCCCTAGTCACCTGGGATAGACTCCAGGCTCCCCGAGACCCTGACTAGGATAAGCAGTAAGGATAATGGACAGACAGATGGACTTTAAAGTGAACTCATAACCTTAAATGCATCGGGCACAAGGCGGGGTACAGCCTGGACAGGGTGCCGGTCCATCGCAGGGCACAATCACATACACATTCACATACACATTCATACACTATGGCCACATTAGACACGCCAATCAGCCTACTATGCATGTCTTTGGACTGGGGGAGGAAACCGGAATACCCGGAGGAAATCCCCGACCCACGGGGAGAACATGCAAGCTCCGCTCACACATGGCCCCATCGGAACTCGAGCCCCCGACCCTGGAGGTGTGAGGCAAATGTGCTAACCACTAAGCCACCGTGCACCTGAAAATAAATATAATATAATAAAATAAAATCCTTACTTGTAGCAGTACAATAGTAAGAGTAATAACAGTCCTTCGGCCCAATCAGACTCGGACCAGCTCTTATACTGAGCCAACAATCATTTAGGCAAATATTTGCAGACGTTTATGTGAGAGATACCTACGAGTAGTACACAATTTAAAACATAGCAAAGCCCTAGCCGTGAAACGAATCCATTATCTTACAACAGTATGATCTTCTCCTCCTTGTGAAACACCTGACCATCTAGTTGCACTCTCCAATTAAATATGATGTTCTCTGACATCCCTTCATCCATCAGTTTTTGCTGAATCTAAAGAACAGAACAGAACATTGATTATTGAATAATGCAAGTACAGTGGTGTGAAAAAGTGTTTGCCCTCTTCCTCATTTCCTGTTCCTTTGCATGTTTGTCACACTTAAGTTTTTCGGAACATCAAACCAATTTAAACAATAGTCAAGGACAACACAAGTAAACACAAAATGCAATTTGTAAATGAAGGTGTTTATTATTAAAGGTGAAAA
>JAFFST010053514.1:71513-81616 GCA_022414735.1 Noturus placidus
AAACATATCCAGGTGTCAGAATGGCCAAGTCAAAGTCCAGACCTGAATCCAATCGAGAATCTGTGGAAAGAACTGAAAACTGCTGTTCACAAACGTTCTCCATCCAACCTCACTGAGCTCGAGCTGTTTTGCAAGGAGGAATGGGCAAAAATTTCAGTCTCTCAATGTGCAAATCTGATGGACACATACCCCAAGCAACTTACAGCTATAATCGCAGCAAAAGGTGGCGCTACAAAGTATTAACTTAAGGGGGCTGAATAATTTTGCTCGCCCAATTTTTCAGTTTTTTATTTGTTGAAAAAGTTTGAAATATCCCAAAAAATTCGTTCCACTTCATGATTGTGCCCTACCTGTTGTTAATTCTTCACAAAAAATTACAGTTTTATATCTTTATGTTTGAGGCCTGAAACGTGGCAAAAGGTCGAACAGTTCAAGGGGGCCGAATACTTTCGCAAGGCACTGTATACGTGACAAAAAAGTCTTCTTCTTAATATTGTAAAGCGTCATGTCGCAATTGAAATCATATAGCCAAATACGTGACATTGTGTTTACTTTTTTACTGGCTAATTATTTTTATAAAAAAAAACTGTGTCCAACAAGTGTTTCATTCCTGCTATCAGTACTGTTAATAAACCAACCACAATGCTCTAAGCCTTATTTGATCGATCTTGCTTGCAATCTGATTGGTTGGAACGATCCGACAGCAGTGGGAAGAAAACACTGTGGGAACAGTGTTATAGGAAAATAATCAACGTAACCCCAATCGACTTAAACCCAATTTGGTCAAGTATGCCTGAACGTTCCTAAACCAAGTTCCTTGGTATTAAACGTTCTCCTCACAACACAAATCTCCTGAAAGGCTTTAATGGTGGCGAATAAAAGCTCAGGGTCACAAATCGCACCAATCACACTAATTTAATAACACTCTTAACGGTTTCAACGTCTGTTTAGTGTGCTCTTGGGTCTCATGTCATGTCTTATCTTCACAAAAACTCGCACTCAACCCCTGTCTACCTGCCGTGTCTTCCTCTGTATACCTGACCTCCTCCGATTGTGTCTTGTGTTCATACTCACATTTGCTCTTTTTTTTTCTTCCAGAAATATCCCGCAACGCCCGTTCGGCCTCGATCCGGCACTCTCGAGAGGCTATAAACATCTGGGCTTGTTTCCTGGTGGACCTTTTTGGCGACGGCTGATACAGAGCAGTTCATACAGCGCTTTAAGGTCAGGACTGTTTCTTTCTCCTTTCTTCCATTGTCTGTCTTCGTCTCAGTTTTTCAGGCTTCATTATACGGGGCTCATTTCCCTGGCGTGTCATAGCGATACGAGTCTTATCGCCCCGCTAACGCTAACTCAGAGTACTTGGAAATGGATTTTCTTTTTTCTTTTGTGTAATCAGCATAAGTGGATTTTGTACGGCCTTCAGTCGTTTGTCTTCTCTTTCGAAGATGCACAGAACTTCTTTATCTTGTCTCAGCCGGGAGAAGGAATTCACCAGGAGCTCTATCCTGCCAGATGTTTGACTAGTTTAGGTTTCGGTTCCCATGATTGTCCGCTCAAAACCAGTCACACGACAGCGTTGTTTAATTCTCGATCGGTGAAAATTCGTTCTCCTTAACAGTGTCTCTCTGTATCGTTATCGTTTCTATAACAACAGCTTGTTCTAGGGGACTCATAAGGCTGACGCTCCGTATAAAAGGATTGGAAAAAGGTACGCAGTCTCAGGTGTCCATCACGTGACGGTCTTCCAGGCTGTATGAGGCTGTTCCACATCGTATAACTATTAAGGAGTTGAGATGGAACGTGGAAGTGGCTTCTTTAAGAGCCATCAGTGTGAAAGACAGAACAATTTGCCACTCACAGTTACTTGCACTTAAGACAAAGTGAGCCACGTCTTGCGTGAAATGATTGCGGATTACAGTCCTCGCCGCCTGTGGGATAAGATGACCAAAAATGGCAGCGGCAGCTTGAATAGCAGTCAGACTTACGGTCGTGACTTCTCCCATCGTACCATCAGGTTTTCATCTTTGGAAACAATCCAAGAGTAAACGACAAGAATGGACAGGATGATCTGAATTCCAAAGCACTCTTCGGGTGAAATCTCTAGTATTCCAACCCGAGAGTTGTGACTGTTGAATGCCGATTGATCTAACATAATGTAATGTATTATCAGTCTGGACTGTTCTACAGTGCCTCACAACCTCAGGACTAGGATATGAAATTCTAGACGATATTTTACAGGACTAGGTTTAGTGGTTTTGGAACCTCGTCAAACCTGGAATGTACAAGCGCCTGAGGTGGAGCTGTGAATGAGGACAGCGCAGCAGGGATTTCAATCAACAAGGGGGATAGTATTAATTCATGTCCTCCGGCTAAAAGTGGACATTTCCACGTGTACTTTATGTAAATGCAGGACCAGCTTCATAAGTTTGTTGATCAGTACCACGTTAAAAAGCAGAGAGAAGACGAGAGAGAGAGAGAGAGAGAGAGAGAGAGAGAGAGAGAAAGGGATGGAGAGAGATCCCTGTTCCCTACAGCAATTAGAGCAGCTAGCCTCCATCTGTGCATGAAATAACACACTCCAGCTCAGAGGAGCTTTCAGCCATCAATCGGCAGCTTGTTATTCTGCACGTGTGTGCGTTTGTGTGTGTGTGTGTGTGTGTGTGTGTGCTGGTAGGTATAAGGGATGTAATTTATTCTGTGTTAATTAGAGGGCAATCAATGTAGGTTATGTATACACACACACACACGTACACACACGTACACACACACACACACACACACACACACACACACTAAAACAGATGTAAGTGTGGCTGGTGAAATAATTGGCAATAGAGGCAGATTTTATACAGCAGCCAGTGATCAGATGGTAAAGTACATCAAGATGGTAAACTCATATGGATAACAAATAATAATAATAATAATAATAATAATAATAATAATAATAATAATAATGTAAGGATTTCGGACCACTACATTCCCGTTTAACCTGTAATATTATATATTTCTTTTCTTTCTTTTTTTTTTACCAGCACACCTCGTCTTGATCCAAACAGCTAGTGCTCTGAAGGGAGTATGCCCCCATTTGACCATGGCGCTGCCGTCCTATTGGCTACTCCGGCACTCCATGGTCATGTGCTTGTTGCTACACAGCTTGGTCTTGATGACACTCTGCTTCCACCACGCAGAGACCTCCTGCTCAAAGCATTGCTACTGCTCCGAGGGCGAGGGTCCATCTGGGGGCAAGACCATGCGATGCAGCAACCTACGCCTCACCGAGATCCCACAGGACATCCCAAACGACACACGGCGCCTCTATCTGGACTACAACCTGCTGACCGGTGTCCCTGCCAATGCCTTTCGAGATCTTCCTCTGCTGGCCGAACTCGATCTTTCCCACAACGAGCTGGCACTGCTTGAGCCTGGAGCTTTCCGAGGCCTGGGTGCCTCGTTGCTGTTCCTGGATCTTTCCTCAAACCAGCTGTTGACACTGGACCCCGAAGCTTTTGAAGGCGTGAGGGCTCGTTCCAATCTGACTGGCAACCCCTGGCACTGTGACTGCCAGTTACAGACGGCACTTCCACGCCTCGATCTGGAGCCTGTGTCTCTCACCGGCATCATTTGCCAAACATCAGAACCCGAGGACTCGGGTGCCCAAGGTGTGCCCTTTCTGCTGGCCAAAGACTTGGACCTATGTGTGGTGCTTAAAAAGACCACAGACGTGGCCATGCTAGTAATCATGTTTGGATGGTTCACCATGGTCATCTCCTACCTGGTCTACTACGTGCGGCATAACCAAGAAGATGCCAGGCGCCACCTGGAGTATCTCAAGTCTCTGCCCAGCAGGCAGGGTAAGTCTGAGGAGTCTTCCACCATTAGCACTGTGGTTTGACAGTACACCATCGCTAAAGGGGGAAGTTTCTCAGGCAAGCAAAGGGCAATGCGCACACTCAAAAGTTTAGCCCTGTAGACGAACCAATAACAGGATTATCATCACTGATAAAATGTCCTGCCACAAGTCTTCCATTTCAGGCTCGAAGGTAAAGACAAACCCTCCTTGGGGAACCTACGTGCCAGCGTTGCAAGAGAATTGTAGGGGTCATCTAATCTTATCCAGATAAATAATTGATCCCGGACCGGCCAGGCTCCAAGTTTCGCTGGCTGAGTGGTTTGTCTGCTCCGAATGCTTTTGAAGGAGGGCGAATTGTTACTTTTGAGTCGTTTCTGAAAGGATCCGCCATCTATTTGCATGAGCATGTAGCATAAAGAAAGCCCTGATATTTATTAACATGACAAGTTCTGATGTTTATCCCTCCAGACTACATTCGATTTTTATAACAGAGCCATGCATAAACATACACATCCGTCATTTCTACAATTCTGAATAAACGGTTTAGTGAAAGTATTGATCCGATGTGTTTATTTTGATCATTTTGTAGAGGAAATAATCATATTTTGTAATCCTAGTGAAGGACACCAGCTGGTCCAGTATTTTCCGGCTCTTTCAGGGGGAGAGCAAAATGCTGCTTTATTGGGTTTTTTTTTTTTACATTTAATGATGGTTTCCAGTCCTGGTCCTGGAATTTCTGATGAACACGCAGCTCTAGGATCCTGAGCTTGGGTTCATGTCCATGTGGTTTTCCTTCAGGTTCTCTGGTTCCCTCCCACCTCCCAAAAACATGCTGATAGTGAGATCTCGGTGCAGATGTTTTGTTGTTCGGATGTTTTGGCCAAACTGGCTGCGGACGTAAGACGTAACAATTGCACGACTGTTCCTCGCAACCAAGGACTTCTTTCAAGATTTTTCTCTACAATGAAAAAAGAAATACAATACCGTGTAAAGCAGCCATACTTTGTGCAAGCTCCTCTACTCGAACTCGTAACAATGAACACGATAACCTTTAAATAAGCCCTTGTTGTTTCCAAATCAGCTTCAATCACTTGTAATTGTAGTTAGCTTGAAATGTAGCTAGCTTGAAATGTAGCTAGCTTGTAATTGTAGCTAGCTTGTAAATGTAGCTAGCTTGTAATTGTAGCTAGCTTGTAATTGTAGCTAGCTTGTAAATGTAGCTAGCTTGTAATTGTAGCTAGCTTATAACTGTAACTAGCTTGAAAATGTAGCTAGCTTGAATAATGTAGCTAGCTTGTAATTGTGACTAGCTTGTAATTGTAGCTAGCTTGTAATTGTAGCTAGCTTGTAATTGTAGCTACCGTGTCATTGTAGCTAGCTTGGGCGGCTGTGGCTCAGTCGGTAGAGTGGGTTGCCCACTAACCGTAGGGTTGGCGGTTCGATTCCTGGCCCAGATGACTCCACATGCCGAAGTGTCCTTGGGCAAGACACTGAACCCTAAGTTGCCCCTGAAGGCAAGTTAGCACCTTGCATGGCAGCTCTGCTACCATTGGTGTGTGAATGGGTGAATGAGACACAGTGTAAAGCGCTACATAAGTGTGCCATTTAGCTTGTAATTGTAGCTAATTTGTAATTTTTCTGATTAGGGTTACTTAGCTATAGAGTAATTATGTGACTTGATAGCCCTGACAGATTTCAACCACCTTCCAAATTTCACTTTGATTCATGTCCTTAAGGGTTATTGTGGGCGTTAGCGGACCAGGACTGGAAACCAGTCAGTGCTGCGGGATTTTATTTACTTGCTCATTTTGACTGACTGAAATCTTTTTTTTTCGCAGTTACTCAGGACTCCAAAAGCCTTTTCAGCTACAACAGGGTTGATGTGCCGCTTTATAATGCTAATCCTCCATACACTGAAATGGAAGATTTGCACAGAAATGCCACCAATGAACCGTGCTAATCTCGAAGGCTTCTAGTGCATACATTTAACTCAAGTGGCTTATGGATGAAAATAAAATGGAGAGTCGTGCTGTGTTGTGTGTTATAATTATGTAGAAGGTACACGTGATAGAAGGAATTGGCCTGAATTATGACACTGTGCTATAAAAAGTGTGAGCAGATCAGGATTCGGCGGAATTATCGCATTATATGATTATTATTATTTATTTTTTAAATGTAAGGCTTTAAACGAGTAACATCGCTGAAAGTTTCCAGAATCGTGTGGAGTATGTTTTGTACTGTTATTAATTACAAAATATATCTATTTTTTACTTTTTGTGTTGGATTTATTCCAGATGCAGTATTCAGGATGCACTTTAATGAAAACAAGATCAAAACCTGACACAGAAAAATTTACTTATGTTCCATTAAAGATAAAAAACACACTGTGGTGTTGTTCCTGAGAATGTTTTCTATTTTCCAGTGAGAGACTTCCTGCTGAGGAAACTCCACCTGTGCTGGCGATTTTCACACTCGAGTCAACCACACACACACACACACACACACACACACACACACACACACACACACGCACAGGCTGAGAGCCAAACATAAAGTTGCGAAAGGCATCCAGGAGAATTGTTAACTTGGTATAAACATAGATACAGCAAATATCATCCACTGCCATGTGACCAAGTTGCTGATGGGAACGAACCTGAAAGGTTCCTTTCAGCCCCAAAGTGGAATAATTCATCTCCCACTGTTCTACTGATGTCCAACTAATATCTACACTAGCAAAGAACAACCATATCCATATTGGGTGGAATTGCTAAGCTAAATAATAGTATCTAAAATTTGGGAGGTTCTAGAAACCATCATCAAAAGGCAAGTAAAGTTTAAGAAGTTTCACTCTAGTACCTTATTAAGGTCCTTAAATTAAGACTTGGGGATTCTCAAGGCGAGGCATTGAAATTGATATTTTGGTATACAATTGAAATAGAATATAGAAATATATTGATTGCCCAATCTTATTTCAATCCGAAATCGGCTGTGAAAATGAGCCCCTACACCCCCTCGGATAAGTCGATGTGTTCTATATAGCACAAAAGGAGTTCGGAAATATTTCTGAAGATGCGAAATTTCAGGAAACTATGATTCATGACATCATCACACTGTGGATCTGCCTACTTTATTGCTGTAATGCTCTAACTGACGTAAATATACATGACACTATATCTGACTTAACTTATTAACTAACCTTACTATAAGGAACATTATAACTAGCATAGTAATCTATAACGCTATAATTAATATAGTTATAACTATACACTTGCTATACGTTCTGTATATGCTGTAACTAATGTGATGTATATGAGTGATGCAAATTATTTATGATTGCAGAAATATTTCTAATCTGTAGACATGGCTCTGACAAACCCATCCTTAAGAACTAGAGACCAAGATCCAGTGAACCGAGACCACGCATCCTTCCCTTCCGGGGGAGATTCCTTCCTTGACGGAGGTTGCTCCCGTGGGAAGTGGAAACTCGAGCGGCATGAGAGAATAAAAGAAACATGACCTAGTCTAGTTCCAGAGCTCAAAATAGAACCCACCAGACTGCGTGATGAAGAAGCTAAGCGCCTGTGTGACATCAATTAGAGACTGCTTAGGAGAGCTAAAGGGAAGACGATAGGCCGTAATGGGGAGAAAAATGAATGTTGAATATGATTCAGAACGGTAGAGCGTGAATACGTCCTGAATGTGAATTGGATCGTGGCTGCTATTGGAAGAGGCTATTCTTAGACGTGTTGAGATGAAGGTTGATGCGCTAAATCCGCCGTTTTAATGGGAATGGGAAGGAAGAGGTTAGAATCGTCACAGAACCTGACTGACTTACTAATAATAAACTAGTTAAATTTTATTTATTACAGCACAACATCTGCTTGTATATATTTCCTCTTCACCATTGTTTACCAATGGGATGGCTGTGGTTCACGTGGTAGAGCAGGTTCTCCAGTAATCTCCACCCAAGTGTCCTTTTGCAAGACACTGAACCTCAACGGTGAATGAGAACCAGTGTAAAACTCTATATAAGTGCACACCATTGTTCGTTCTAAACATGTCTACTGTGCGTCTTCTCTCCGCAGTGATACACAACACACTCGGGGGGTTTTTTGTCCATTAATTAACCCCAAATGAAAGCTTTTTTTGATTTCCGTCCCCGTCCTTGAGGACTTTGTAGATTATAATATGCGACGCGATGAGCTGTAATGGCTTACAGACCTGGCCTCCGGGTGCATTTCAGACCGTTCTCATAAACTACAAGTGAAAGCCATAAAGAGAAAGACTGAACCCTTTCATAACCGTGATTATTATCCAGAGACGTGGCTTAATTGTGCAGCTCGATGGCAAAAAACAAACAATAAACAAATCGAACAAATTCCTAGCATTCGGACAGAACGACTCCTGCTACGTGTAAAAATGAACACAAAACGTCATGAAACCGCCTTTCTGACTTCCATACGTTTTTTAACATACATTTATACATGTTTCTGTAAAAGTCGCAAAATTTTTCGAATGGACACGAATTTCCTGAATATCATGCAAAGAAGAAACGTACAATGATACTGTGATTAATTTATATATATATATAAAATACACTTTAAGTCAACTAGACAGTCCTCATACTGTGTACACGGATTCTAGTTAAGCAAGTTTTGTGCGTTTGCTAATTCTAGGCTAAATTATAGGCTAAAAACCCATCAACCCTGTTACTAAATTAAAGAGGCAAAATGCAGAACGTCAAACATCAGACGTAAATACAGAGGACAGAATCAACAACCCGTTTCCAGATTAGCGCAGAAAGAAGACACGGTTGTCGTGGGTCACTGAGCAGGAAGTCGGAGACTGTCAGAGAAAAAGCAGAGGTCAGAGAACTAAAAACGCCAAGAGCCAAGGCGCGTCTGACAAGCGCTACTGAAATATACATGGGAAGTAGTCACTCTTTGACATCTAATTCTCTCTCTCACACACACACACACACACACACAGAACTGGGCAACTGCAGGCGCATGACAAGGAACTGAGGACATAAGAAGATGTGTGACGAGGCAAACAGACACACACACACACACACACACACACACACACACACACACACAAACACACACTGGTATAGTGTGTACAGTTTGTATCTGTGTCCAAAATACATTAGGATCTATTCCAGACATCTGAATGTAAAAGTAAACTAATAGGGTGTCTGTTAGTTGGGGTTGGGGTTGTGAGTGTGTGCGTGTGTGTGTGTGTGTGCGTGGTATGACAGGTAATGTTATAGCCCGATACCAAACACACACCTGTTGCCTCAGGTTCACTTACATTTTAGGGCAGCTCACCTTCCACAGGAGAGGGGATGGAGAGTTCAGGAGCCGTGTGTGTCTGTGTGTGAGACTAACCCTTTATGGTTCCTCTCTATGGTTCCTCTAAGGCTAGTCACAGATTGTACGAGAACAGTGCCACCTGCTGAGCAAAACTTGATGAGAATGAAATTGCAAAACAAAAACAAAAACAAACAAAAAAGACAAACACTTCTTTAATTTACCTTGTAAATGTTAATACGTCCTTTTTTTAGAATTGTAAAAAGACAAAAATGTAAAAATGTAAACAAATGATGAAATCAGGGGCCGTTTCACGAAGGAGGTTAAGTGAAAACTCTGAGTATGTTAATCCTGAATTGAGGGAAACTCTGTATTTTCAAATTTCAGAATGGGAGGTATGTTAAACCCGAGAGAGCAGAGTAAGTCAAGTCCATCTCTGAAAGAAAGGTAACTTATACTCAGACTCAGTTACCATGGCAACTTACTCTGTGAACCTAACCTGGTTGGGAGCAGGTTTTCTTCGGTAAACCCAGAGTTTCTTTAGGTCTCCTCCCCTTTTTAAAGAGGAAGCGGTGTTTAAACACCTCATTGATCTTTCGGTGCATTCATTCATTGCGCACATTTCAGTCACGCAGAGAGCATCAAAAGGAATGAAATGGCATGTCCTTTTATGGACATCCTGTAGATGAAGAGGCTGTATAAATTCTTAGGGAGTTACATTTACGTCGGGAGAGGATTTTGAGGCCCAAAGTGGATTTTTAGTCATATCCCTATGCATGGGCGTAACCACGCACTCTTTGGGGGGGTCGTAACCCCCCCCAATGTTGAGGGAATACCAATCTGTCCCCCCAATATACAGGAGAAAATATTTTCTATATGTTCCGCATTAAATTTCCTTGCCATCAAATCTGTGTTTTCTTCATCTATTCTATTTATTT
>JAFFST010053514.1:106746-129676 GCA_022414735.1 Noturus placidus
GAGAGGGGGGAGAGGGTGGAGAGGGAGGTAGAGGAAGAGAGAGGGAGTGAGAGTGGGAGAGAGAGGGAGAGAGGGAGTGAGAGTGGGAGAGAGAGGGGGACGGAGGGGGAGAGAGGGAGGGGGAGGGAGGAAGAGAGGGAGGGAGAGAAAGAGAGAAAGACAGAGAAAGAGAAAGAGAGGGAGAGAGAGAGGGAGGGGGAGAGGGAGAGAGAGAGAGAGGGAGAGTGTGAGAGGGAGAGAGGAAGAGAGAGAGAGAGATTAGTAAGAAGATGAAATGTACCGTTTAGCGGTGAGGGCGGCCAAGTTGGATTCAGACAGCAAGCAGAGTTTATGGCACTCCTGGAGCAACAGACTCAAGCAGTCGCAGCTACACACACACACACACACACTATCCAGTGAGATATAATATCTCATGAGCTGGGTATGTCCTGATATACAATATTCGTCACAACACCACAATAATTATTATTACAGAACATTTATGTAAATATTATTAAGGTTATATCATCTCATATAATCATGGATGTAATTCAGCATGAAAGACAGATACGGACAAGTTTTCTCGTACTTGCATCTCTGGTCGGCTTTGTCCAACAGCGGCGTGAGTTTCAGCAGATACTCGAACGCCATGTTGACTTCCTCCGTGAAGTCCTGAAATATAAAACAACACAAACACAAAGGTTTCCAGATCTACGCTCTGTGAGCTCAGCCAAAAAAGGTTCCTAAAAGGTTCCTGCTCATACCTTCTCCCCCTGAGGGTACTTCTTTAACCTCAGCAGAACCTGAGGAATCTGTGAACATCAACCAGAGCATCAGGACCCTATCTAGGCACGTTTGTTCCATATTTCAGTCGCAAAATAGAAATCAAGCGGACCTTGAGGAATGTGAACGCGGTCCATTTGAGCTCCTCTGTGCCTTCTGGAGACTCGATGAGCCCGGTGAAGCATGCTTTCCAGATTTCGAGGACAAACAACGGTGCTGGAACGCGCTGGAAGAGAAAACCCAGACACAAATGAACGTCTGCGAGAACAGACAGAACGCGAGTCTAGTCCGGTTTCCTACCTGGATCCTCTTAATCATCATGAGCTGCTCGACCAGCGGTTGCATCTCCCCTGTGAGGTTCATGGTTCCCTCCAGCATGATGAAAGCGTGGACCGACGGGAAGGTCGTCTGGACGGGCGGCTCGCACTGGACGCTCAGCATCTGCGGGACACTGGACCGATCGAAGACAATGCGTTATGGGGGTTTCAGCACGCGGATATTTCAGTTCGGTCGCAACGCGACAGGCATGAGCGTTTACCTCTTGGCCAACAGAACACACTCCTCCAGCTTGCTCTTCAGCATCTGATTGGTCACGCTGCCCAAGTTCTCCGCCAGTTTGATTAACGCTTGCTCCATATTGCTCCAATAAACTGCACAAACCGGGCAAACTTTTTTCATGTCATAGCACACTAAACAATTCATCGTACGTTCGCTCAGAGTTAAGCTAAACACACACCCTGTTCCTCCAACCGGGCAATGTGCATCAGGGCTCGATTCTTGGCCCGCTGCAGAAGGTTCTCCAGGCGCACCTGGCAAGCCCGGAGGCTGGCGTCGCCTGCCGGCATGCCGCCAGGCTCTTTAAGCTTCTCGCAGTACCACGCGCAGCCCTGCAGGAGCCACACGACTGCCCCCAGGAGCGCCCGGCACAGGGCAATACACTCCTCCGCTTTACCGTGGCAGCTACCAGTGGAAAACACACACACATTCGTTTAGAAGCGCTTACACGGATTTAATCACACTATTACTACTAATACGTAAGGGGTGAGTTTTTTTAATCAAAATTTTAACTTGGGTAAAACATCTCCGAATCGTCGATTCGCTATGTTTCTATAGTAACAGCTCATTCACAGGGACTCGGAACGGTATGATACGCACGACAACCGTACCTGAGACGGTTGGAGAACATGTCCATGATCTCCAAGAGCGACTTGACGCAGAGTTCTCGTGAGAAATCATCAAACTGGGGATGAAACCGTCATGCAGGTGAACATTTTTTCTAAAAGCCATCTCTCATTGTGGTACAATAACGTTTTCTTTTAATATTTTTACACAGAAGCAATATTTTTTATATTATATATATATATATATATATATATATATATATATATATATATATATATATACACACACACACACACACACACACACACACACATACATATACACATGAATAAATTACACTCATGCAGCTTCAAGGTGTAGAGTGAACACTGACCTTGCTGACAGCAGTGAGGACGCTGGAGTAGGACACCATCTGGAGAAAAGCAGACTCACAAACTTGGATTTGTTTTTTTTGTCCAATCAAAAACTATAAGCACATTCTGAACGTTTAAACTAAAAGCTCCAACACGGCCATGTCAGAAAATATTACAAAATATTGCAAAAACAATTTCAATAAAATATTCTCTATGAAATAGTAAATTCTCTATTTATTTCATATATTATATTATTTTTAGCTTCATATCTGTGCAGGATGCCAAAAAGAACAAGCACTCTTATTACAAGAACAGAATTTTGCCAGTTTTAGCACAGAAAAATAAAAAAATATTTTTAAAAAAACGCTCTCTTCTCCAAATTCTGAGATGCAACCTGCTGAGTTTGTTCTGCAGCGATGTTTGTTGGTAAATAAGAGCTTCAGACACGGGAACTGAAGAGCGCTTTGGCTGAACCCGTGGAAAACATGCGGCAAATCCAGAAAGATCGCAAGCGCCTCTGAATAGAGCTGCAATTCCTGGATTTTGCATACATTCCTTCGGTCACAAAATCGCCGAAAGGAACAGAAAAAAAAAAAAAAACCAGCTAGCGATCTCAAAAGAAAATAAATAAACAAATGATAAAAGAGTGCCACCTGCTGGTTTTGACAGAGTTTGAAATTCAGATTCCCAGCATGTTGAGAATAGTTTCTCTGTGAAAAAAATTGTGTATTTCTTTTTTTAAAAAAGCACAAAGTGGCACAAACAGGCCGTTAAATTGCAAACAACAGGTTTGACCATGTTTTAAAAGTAAAATGCGCTTGTTGTGTTCGATGGATGTTTACAAATCACAGACGTTGACCAACCTGGGAACTAATGGCGTACTTCAAATAGGAGAGAATCAGCGGGTTTGGGGATGGTCCGATCATCGCCTGCTCCAACAAAGCTTCTAGATCGATGTTGGGGGGAAAAACAACAATGTAAACTAATGTGCAACAAAAACACGTTAGAACATTCTTTGTAATAGCTCTATTATGTTACACCGCTATTAATAAAAGAACATTTCTTTTAAAAAGTGGATGGAAAGAAACAACAACCCCTGGTTCAGTTGCTACTCGAACTCCAGGACTACATAACAAAAGGAGTGCTTCTTTAAAGAGATTGCCACAGCTAAGATTACTCATACAAACAAAGCCGTGGGTGCCAATACTTTCGTTTCATTATATAAATCACAACAATAGAGATGTTTGGAAGGTTCTTTCCTGTGAAAAACACTGATACAATTTCAAGCAATTTAGGGTAAGTAAATAAATAAACAAATAAATAAAGGGGCATGTATATCACTGTTATATCGCTGTGTGACATGTATATCACTGTGATAAATACAATCCCCTCCGAAACTATTGGAACAGCAACGCCAATTAATTTGTGTGCTTTTTTTTTGCTGTAGATTGAAGACGTTTGGGTTAACATCTGCAAAGAGTGCTTGGACCCCACAGATCGCTGCTCGTGGATAAATTTAGGTGCTACTGGTTTTTTACTACAACGTATTGAAACGTCACGTTGCTGTGTAAAACTTTGGCATGGCTTCGGCTCGAACGGCAACTAAATTCAGCACGGTGATGGAAGTATTAACAGAATGCCGTAGTAATCGCGGGTGGTTTTCCGAACCCGATCCGTTCCCCTCAGAGACCTGCGAGATTGGGATAATCCCAGGTGGTTCCTTTGGGGCAGTTCTTCTTGATGTTGACGGCCCATCGATAGTCGCTCCAGCGCTCTTTCCACGCCTGCAGGATGGCTTGCTTCAGGTTCACCATCTTCAGCCCGCGCATACCAGAGTGGAAATATCGTGATCTCTGGCTCGTTCACTCGTGGAGTCCAGGTCTCAGGTACAGCAGAAACTCGGCTCGGCAGCGATCTGCAACAAAACAACCAGCGTAAAAGGACTAAAGCGCCACTGCATCGCTCTCTTTCGAAGTAAAAGAGTAACAAAATGGCAGTGATTTAAATTTAAACTCTAAATCTTCATTATAAAATACAGCTTGAAGATTATAAAGATCAATAAGCAATTAAAGTTATGCTTTAAACTAACACTTTTACTGATTTAATATTTTTTGTAAGGAAAAAGTACTAATAGTGAGATTCTTCATAACAGTCTGGAATGTAAACAGTTTGTTTATTTGTTTGTTTATAGTGTGTGCTGTAATTGGTGATGCCTGTATTAGTTAGCAAGGCAGTACCTTCAGCTACAGCAAACAGAACTGGACTGTTTAATCATTTTTAAACTCATCTATTTAGCTGTCTTTATTCAACCTTTAAAATACCTTTATTATTATTATTATTATTATTATTATTGTTTCCCAGCATTAGCCGGCTAGCGGCTAACGCAGAAAAAAGCAATACATTTCAGATCAGCACAACATAACAACTCTATTATCTTTATTTATAGCAGACTTGTTTTATAATGCGCATTATATAGCAGATACTTACCCGAACGTTTTTGTTTTAAATTCCTAAATAATAATAACACGTCTGACTGCAAGCCTTTTTTTTAGATCATTCAGATAAGTGTTATAGTTTTCACCCGTATTCCGACAAAACCCGCCTTCTCGGATATGATTGGTTAGCACGTTGATAAAGTTCTGGAATTACTCAATGATGTTAGAGTGTTGTCAAACATCCAGTCGTGTTAGCCAATCCTTACGTAGAAGGCGGGATTTCTCAAAATACGGTTAGTAAGTCGATTTTCGTCACCCGCCATTTTGAAAGTAATACCGTGGAATGTGATTGGTTAGGAGTCGTACCGCGGTTGCATCAGTATGGCTAAATGCTATTGGTCAGCTCAACCTGCGCCTCGCCTCATTGGTTACTGTTCCTTCAATCCGTTTGTTAGTTTGTTTATTGTTGTTAATAATTATTGTTGTAAACTCAATATTGTGGTTTTCCCCCCATTTTCTGTCCACCATATTAGAAACACACATTTGGTTGTCTTATTTATACACAGTTGACTGTAAATGTTTGCATCCCTATTGGTTTTTGAATAGAAAAGTCAAACTTATCTAGGTTTTTTTTTTAAACAACATTAAATGTAGCTATAAATGGATAAAAAATATATGGTGTGCTGTTCTTTAATTAAAAACATTTGTAAATGTTGGCAAATTGCTGTAGTATGAGGAATAAAACACTTCTGGGTTGTAACCGTATCTCTGCGGCATCCTGCCACACTGTTGTTTATTATGTGATTACATTTAGAATGATAAATGCAAGTTTTATTTTTTAAGTTTATTATTTTTTATTCTTTTAGTATTAATATATTTTTGACAAGTTTTAGTATTTATGATGATGAAGGAACTGTAAAGCCAATCTTGTTGGTATAAACAAAACTTCATTTTCTATGGGTGCGCCAACTTTTGCGCAAACTCGACTGCATAGTTAAAGACACAAAATTACACGGAAATTTAATTTCGTAATGTTTCAAAACAATTTATTAAGCTGTTTGAATACGTTACAATAATTTCAGTGCCTACAGTATTTACAGCCCGAAGAAAAAGAAGAAAAATAAAACATATATAGGAAGAATTTATTCATAAATCAAAATGCTTGCACTGTGATTGAGAGCTCAGTAATTTCTGGCCGTCTCCGCCGTGTCCGTCGTCCCTCTTGTTCCTTTGGACGCCGTTCTGCTTTTCTGTCCTGTCTCTTCCGCTCGATGAGAACGGTAGGATAGTCTTCTTTTTCATGACGCGGGCTTCTGCGCACTCATCGCGTCCCTGAAAAATACACCATCGCTCACGCACTTGCCTCGACGCTCAGAAATATTTACAGGATAGATAATGTACCTCCGAAGATCTAAGACGCACCTCGTCCGAGTGATCAGAAAGGCTCTGATACGGCTGCGATGATTCGGTCCTGCTGGACCTGCCGTCGTTTTTCAACTCCTCGTCCTTCCAAAAGGAAAAGAGAGATGCAATATTACAAGAGACATTATGTGATCACTTACTGTGTCGAATTACGTTCAGAATGAACCGTCATAGTGTCCATTTCAAACTTAAAATACCTAATGAACTCTGTGTATTTGTTTTGGAGGATGGGATGTACGACTAAATATTACTGTATAAACCTGTATGTAGTTAGGTTTCATTTCCAGAACGTAGAGCTGAACATGAATTTACACAAGAATATTAATAAGAAAACGTACAGTTCCAGTAGGGTGCCTAATGACCTTCGGTGCTTGGCCCCCTAACTATAGATACAATGTTGAACTACTCAAAAAGTCGTTTACAAAAGTCTACAGCTAATCTAAAAACGAACGCCCTAAATTAGTTTCAAGGTAACCTCTGACTTGGCTGGGGATTGGCTGGAGTTCTTCGGAGAACCGGAGCCCCTTATTCTCTCACTCAACCAGGAGAAAGGCACGAATGGCGCACCAGATGAACGCATGGAACGGCTTCCTGCTCCGTCAGGCTTCCTACAACCAATCAAGTATGATTATCTGAATAAATCCACGTGAATACACGTGCATGTACTCGCAGACATTTTCGTCGGTCCCGTACCGGTTTTCCGTGGCGTGTCTGTTGGCTCGCTCCCTCCTGACCTTCCCGTACGTGCGCCGCAAAGTGACCCTGTGCAAAGAAACACAAGAAGTTGTATATAAATAAGGACCACGACAGCTGTCATACTGAAATAATGAGCGACCTTGTGGTGTGATGAAGCAGGCTTTCTGTTATACCAAAGCAATTTTTAATGAACTAAAGAAGGATAAGTAGTACTTTTTATCCGTGATAGTTACAGAACGGCCACAAAACAAGTTAGTTTTCACTTATGCTACAGCAGCTATAAGCAGACGTTCCTCAACCAGAAAGAATCCAGAATATGCATGGTATAAATATTTGTAACTCTAACATTGTGTACAATACTTAATATTGTGTTTAATTAAAATAAATAAATAAAGAAATCCTTTCTTTGTACTGACCCAAGATCGAGGAAACGCCTCCTGGTCTTCTTGTCCAGCAGGACTGTCGGGCTGCTCGGCTCGTCTGAACCAATATCACGACCGTCATCTGAACACACATGATAAGACATTAGTGTACTGTAAGACACTCCGAGGACACAGAGGAGGGTCTAACTCATGACTAGACTTGACTAACATTGAGAGTCAACGCACATACGTTATATACCATCCTTTTTTATTTCTTTCTCGTGGGTACAGACCAGTAGTTTTCAAAGTGGGGGCCGCCAGGGGGCGCCCGGGGGGCCTCAAAAATTTGGTGTGAAAAATAAATAAATACATGATTTTTTACATGATTTTTTTTTTCAGACAACCAAACACACACACACAAACACAAACACCATCCACCCACCGCTTACTCCTTTATCAGGGTCACGGGGAACCTGGAGCCTATCCCAGGGAGCATCGGGCACAAGGCGGGGTACACCCGGGACAGGGTGTAATCAGGAAAACAAATGCTCAAATCGAGTTCTACAATGAATCAGGGATGCCATGGTTCTGCCTCTGCGCGTGGTGGACCAGCAAGATAGATAGTTAGTAGGTCCGAGTTCAATGAGATTAACTGTAAGCCTAGCGATTTACATCCCATTGTGTTCCACTCATGTCAGAATATGTGTGCTTTATATTGTGTATGTTAAGATGTTAAAAACTCTTATTGGGAGCATTAAACCTGGATTACCTTCACTCTGAGAATATTCCCTCTGGCGCAGGGGAGAATGATTCTCCTCATGTAGCTGGACTTGGTCCTTCTCACGCATGTGGGATTGGTCCTTCTTGTGCAGGTGGGTGTGGTCCTCCTGAAGTTGGTCCCTCTTGCGTGGATGTGTGCGGTCCTCCTGGATATGGTGCCTCTGTCGCAGGTGGGTGTGGTCCTCTTGGTGCAGTTGGATATGGTCACCCTGTCGCAGGTGGGTGTGGTCCTCCAGGTCCAGTGGGAGATTGGCAGCCTGGTGCAGGTCAATGTGGTCCTCCTGGTGCAGTTGGGAATTGCCCCTGTGGTGTGAGTGGGAGTTCACTTTGTGGTACCGCTTCAGATGATCTGCCTGACACAGTTGGGAACTGTCCTCATGGCGCTGCTGGAGATGATCCCCCAGGAGTAGGTGGGTTGGAGAGGACGGATTCAGCAAGCATGCACTCCTTCTTCTTTGTTCTTTCTTTTCACTCTCAGCTGTCTCAAAGGTGAATGATCTCTCCTTCCTTGCAGGAGATGAGGAAGGTTGGGGGTCAGAGAAGGGGGAGGGGCAGCGTAGGGACACGTGGAGAGGCGAGCAGGAGCCAGACAACAGTCCACTGTAGCTCTGGTGCACGTGAATGCACAAAACCTTCGTTAGTCACAATTAACAAACAATTTTTTGTCCTACATTAGTAAAATTACAAACACACACCTTTCCATCAAGGCTGTCTTCTCCCTCTGTGGAGCTCAGACTGTCCCGGAGACGGGACCTAGAGGGGCGGTGCCTCCTGGTTTTGATAGACAGCTGAGCTTTAGCTTTCTGTAAGCTGCTATCCAGTCGCTCGGTCTCAGGCACTGCGTCTGTCAAATCGTACAGATTTAAAAATTAAAAAAAGAAGAAATGATTAGAATCGTTACAGGAGATGATCAAACTGAATATGTTCAGGAAACTCGTCAGGCATCACCGCGTGCATGCCGTGAAACTCGGTGATGTTGTAAAGCAGGGCTGGAGCTCCATTACGCTGTCAGCAGCCACAGATTACCAAAGTGAATGATATAACGATATTCCACACACACACACACACACACACACACACACACACACACACACACACACAGTGAAGGAAGAAATTGTGGCTGAGAGATGCTTTAGCAAGGTCTGAGGAATGTGAAGATCTGCCCTCAAGCCAAACTCATAAAGCATCAGAGCTGATCCTCGATAATTCCAGCCATATTACTTTTCAGCCTCCAGCGACCATTAAGATCCCAAAGTCTACAGAGCTGTCTTCTTCAAAAGGTGCACTAATATACGCGAGTATGTCATGTTGTAATCCTGCCTAATTATCTTGTTCAACAGGGCAGTCGCTTGGAGGTCTCATGAAATATTTGACCTTGTAAAATTGGACCTTTAATTTCAGAACTCCACAATGTTCAGACACCGAACGTTTGATGTTTTTTCTACAGAAAAAACAAAAGTGTTTGCATGTCAATTAAGAAAGTGAAATATTACACAGTAGACCACAAGAAGAAAACAGATACCCCAGACAGTGAAATCAATATGTAGAAACCGCTGGCTGTTCAACTCAATGCACATGAAGAGCTCTGATTGGATAAAGCTCGTAGGGTTGGTAGTAATGTAGCAGAGAAAACAATAAACAACGACAACGCTAAAGATGTTAGCAACGTGTATGGAGCTTTACCGTTCAACTCACAAATGAAAGCTGACAGAGAGTATATTATGGCGTCTGTAAAATTTTAAACAAAGTCAATTAAGAAAATTAGCCACAGCTATGGAAAAACGAGTATAGCGTCGGGAAGAGAACAAAAAAAAAACGATGCGAAGGTACTAATGGAGCAGTACAGGAAAAAAAGTACACGTGTACAGGATCCTGTTTCATGGTCGTATCAGTGCTCTGGGTTTGCTGATCCACTCTCGAGCCGTAACGCACTCAGTGTGTGTAAATTAAAGGCTGGGATGGTGCACTAATGGAGGAGGGGGAAGGGAAGGGAAGCAAGCAAAGAGGTCACTCACCAAACACATCTTCTTCCGTCTCGGCCAGCGGGGTGGAGGACATGGCCATCTATCTGCAGAACAATAAATAAATAAATAAATAATTTTACGTACGGCAAAACATTGCACGTACAAATCCAGTTTCTACAGCAGATCCCATGTGATTTGAATTCGTTATATTTCTTCCATTTATTATAATGATCATAATCATATCATGTATCACACCTGACATTTATTAAAAATTCATTTCAATGAAAAATATTACAAGTTTTTGCCTCAACGTAAAATATTACATAGAATTATTTTTTAAAACAGTTTGGTTAGAGTGATCTAAAAACACCATTTATTATTAAAATTGATCCTAAACAGTAAGAATTTGGTCCGGAATAATCTTCACAATACCCAACAGTGTCTAATCTTATAAATCGTTTACAGATATTTATTCGATTTCCAGGATTAGGCATTAACAATCCGTTAAATAGTGACGCGCGAATATTTCAATAGATTCGAATTCACTGCATTTTAGTACATTTATAACTTAGACCATATGCAGACTTTATAATTATAAACGTTTAAATTAAAGTCAATATATAGTAATATAATTGATTTATTAGTATGTGATCTTTTCATTTAAAAAGAAAGAAAGAAATAAATGTCACTCCTGTCCTTCTGTCCAAATACAAACACACTCAGGTAGTGTTGACCAGTTGGCCATATCCAAACACACACACACACACACACACACACACACACACACACACACACACGCCAACTGTGTCTGGGTGAAGAGGCCAGCAGAGTCTTCGTGCCATCTGGTACCTTCCAAATATGTAAGCATAATGAACAGAGTGATTAAACGTCAAATACTGCGGAAATATACAAAGGAAGAGAAATCACAGACCAAATAAGCATCAAAGCGTGAAACATATCGACTATCTTCATATTTAATCTTCACAACGTCCTTATTCACACCTCTATACCTTTTATATTCTGTTGGAATACTAATGACCTTCTTTGGTTGCTATTTTACAGATATAAGTTGTTCTGTTGATTTGCTCGCCCACGGTCCCATTGAGCTCCAAAGACTTATTATTGCACCTAGTGGTCAAAATTCAGAACTGCAACAAGCATTAGTATCTTCATTTAAAGACCATTGTATTGCAGATTATCTCATGGTCTCATAGTATCTTCAGTTTTAAAGATAATCAGTATCTTCATTTAAAATTCCTTTCATCTCAGATTATCTCATGCTTTTATAGTATATTCTTTTAAAGTTCACAGCATCTCAGATTATCTCATGCTTTTATAGTATCTTCTTTTAAAGTTCAGAGCATCTCAGATTATCTCATGCTCTCATAGTATCTTCTTTTAAAGTTCAGTGCATCTCAGATTATCTCATGCTTTTATAGTATCTTCTTTTAAAGTTCAGAGCATCTCAGATTATCTCATGCTTTTATAGTATCTTCATTTAAAGTTCAGAGCATCTCAGATTATCTCATGCTTTTATAGTATAATTTTTAAAGTTCATTGTATCTCAAATTATCTCATCCTTTTATGGTATCTTCTTTTCAAGATAATTGTATCTCAAATTATCTCATGCTCTCATATTATCTTCTTTTAAAGTTCAGTGCATCTCAGATTATCTCATGCTCTCATAGTATCTTCATTTTTAAAGGAAATTGTATCGCCGATTATCTCATGGACTCGTAGTATATTTATTTAACGATCAAAGTGATTTACAGTGAAGTAGTCAATGTCTTAAGTAAACAGCTTACATAATTGTCTGTAGGTTTTCTGTATATTTCTGTATAATTGCACAATTTCAACATCTTTTTTTATGGAATAGAGACGTTAACAGGTGGTATCTCGACACAGGGTTATATCTTTATGAAGACATTTGTGTTAACATTCCTAATATCTCAAAACCTTCCAACGACACTGAAAGAACTGAAGGCCTACATTATATACACACACAAGTAGAAATTGTTCATAGCGTAACGTTCAGAAAACGTTCGGCTAACCAAAAGATGTTCGCCGGGTTCTCAGCAGTTGATGACTGCCCCTCCCCCCATAGCCAAGAGCAAGTTCAATAATCAAGGAGTCTGTGGGGGTTAAAAATTCATGAAATTCAGGTTGCACGCACACACATACATTTGGTGACACATTTTAAAAAATGATATTACATGCAGTGTTTCTCTCTCGAGGGACTCACCTATATTTGTATTACAATAAGCTCCCATAATGCATCAGTGCACCTCTGATACGAAGCTAGTGGCCATAAAACCACACACACACACACACACACACATTTATACAATATCCCTGCTAAGTAGCTGACAGGCTGGGAAAATGCTATGACAAACAAATCAATATAGAGATGGGCGAAGATAAAACAGACTTCTGCATAGGTCAGCAAATCTGTTCCTGCTCTCTCTGAGCAAAGAAAAAAACAAAAATGATAACGAAAAAGACGAACGACATTGCACTTATAAACATGATCAGTATTAACAGTATTAATACGTCATGGTTGTGTAATAACAGCTCGTTCACGGGTGTGAGTGAGGGGACGACTGCTTATAGCTGCTATAACGTAAATGAGAACAGGAAGTTGTTTCGTCGACATTCCAAAACGTTGAATGTAACTATAAAGGGGGGGGGGGGTTTGACATGTCGTTGTTTTATAAAGTAAAACGCGTTGTAATCGTTATGAAATTGCTGTTGTATATAAAAGGAATAATAAACCTGCTGTTATGGGGAAAGAATCAACTTCAGAGCACTTGCAGTAACTCCGCTGTTTATTATTTTCCTATAAGAGCTCGCTCATAGTGAGCGTAATCTATTGTCAAACATATTTGCTAACAAAAATGATATTTAACATCTCTATGTAAATGGTAAATGGTAAATGAGATCTATGTGAATGATCTACGTGATATTTAGTGGCTCTGAAACGGTTCTACAATCAAAAACAACATTTAGTTATAGTCAAAAGGAACTATTTTAAGACAAAACATGGTTCTATAATCATGCTTACCAAATTAAGACTTTGTGTTGGTTTCTTAGATGGAGTAGATTCTTTATTTTTATCCTCAAACAAGTGAAACATTCTTTAAAAAGAACAAATAACAATACCTTTAGAGAGACGTAGTAGTTAAGAGCTCCCATGTAGTTCCCTTTTGCTGCACTGAAGGCACCGTAAAATGTTACATTTTTCACTGAAGCAAATGGACGAAAGCGAGAGAGAGAGAGAGAATGAAAGAAGTGAGGGACCCCACCTCTGGTTAGAAGCGCTGTCCCACAGAGTTGCTCATATGCCTGACATGCTGATTAGATCTCAAACTGATTCATTCATTTACAATCACACACACACACACACACACACAGACACACACACACAGACACACACACTCTGCGAGACAAGAGGAACATCAGGGTTCAGGACAACAGCTCTGCTCACACCCAAAGGCTGTGATGAAATGATGTGTGGGGGAGTGAGTGAGAGAGAGAGAGAGAAAATGGAGGAGGGGTAACATAATGCATGTCCATGAATCAGTCCATCCTCTATTTCCACTTAAAGACTACCTCACTGATGGGAAATTCTGCTCTTTTTTCTGCACTTGAGAGTCAATTAGAGAGTCGATTCTTTCGGCTCCTGAACGGCTCCTTGTCATTTCCCCCTAAATAATCTTTTTGAATAAATAAAAATAAATAATAAATCCAGCAATTTGGTATATAATCCTGAATACCACATGCTGATGATTTTCTCTGAGAGAGACAGAGGATCACCGTTTCCTTTTTTTTCCTTCAGCCCACCTGAACGAGCAAATTGTATACAATCACGCGGACACGGGCCAAGAGTGTCGGTTAACATTCACGTCAGATATCAGAATGGAGAAAAACATGGGATCTCAATGACTTTGACCGTGGCGTGGCATGGCATGTTCTGCCTTTATTTAAGATGAGGTCTCTAAAGGGTAGACGAGTTTGACACTGGAATGACTGAGATAACCCATAACTCACGAGGCTCTGCCCCAGGATCTACTGTTGCGTGCGTATATATAGCGTCTATCGCTGCGCTCACGCCGTTGAAATCAGAATTTCTAGTAATTACTAGATGACAACCATCACTCTACTCTGAGATGCATACTCTGAAATACATACGTCTGCGAAATACATACGTAAAATACATACATCTGCGAAATACATACGAAATACATACATCTTCGAAATACATACGTCTGCAAAATACAAACGAAATACATACGTCTGCGAAATACAAACGAAATACATACGTCTGCGAAATACATATAAAATACATACGTCTTACATACGAAATACATACAACTGCGAAATACATACGAAATACATACGTCTGCAAAATACATACGAAATAAATACGTCTGCGAAATACATACGTCTTACATACGAAATACATACCTCTGCAAAATACATACGTCTGCAAAATACATATGTCTTACATAAAAAATACATACGTCTGCGAAATACATACGAAATATATACAACTGCGAAATACATATGTCTGCAAAATACATACGAAATACATATGTCTGTGAAATACATACGAAATATATATGTCTGCGAAATACATACGTCTTACATACAAAATACATATGTCTGGGAAATACATATGTCTTACATACAAAATACATGTATGCGAAATACATACTTCCTATATACGAAATACATACGTCTGCGAAATACATACGTCTTACATACGAAATACATAACTCTGCAAAATACATACGTCTGCAAAATACATGTCTTACATAAAAAATACATACGTCTGCGAAATACATACGAAATATATACAACTGCGAAATACAGACGTCTGCAAAATACATACGAAATACATATGTCTGCGAAATACATACGAAATATATATGTCTGCGAAATACATACGTCTTACATACAAAATACATATGTCTGGGAAATACATATGTCTTACATACGAAATACATGTATGCGAAATACATACTTCCTATATACGAAATACATACATCTGTGAAATACATACGTCTTACATACGAAATACATACGTCTTCGAAATACATACGAAATACATACGTCTTACATACGAAATACATACGTCTGAGAAATACATACGTCTTACATACAAAATGAATATGTCTGGGAAATACATACGTCTTACATACAAAATACATACATCTGCGAAATACATACATCTTACATACAAAATACATACGTCTGTGAAATACATACGAAATACATACGTCTTACATAAAAAATACATATGTCTGCGAAATACATACAGCTTACATACGAAATACATATGTCTGCAAAATACGTCTTACATACAAAATACATACGTCTGGGAAATACATACGTCTTACATAAAAATACATACATCTGCGAAATACATACGTCTTACATAAAAATACATACATCTGCGAAATACATACGTCTTACATACAAAATACATACGTCTGTGAAATACATACGTCTTACATAAAAAATGCATACGTCTGCGAAATACATACCTCTTACATACGAAATACATACATCTGCGAAATACATACGAAATACATATGTCTTACATAAAAAATACATACGTCTGCGAAATACATACAGCTTACATACGATATACATACGTCTGCAAAATACATACTTCTTACATACGAAATACATACGTCTGCGAAATACATACGAAATACATACGTCTTAGACAAAAAATACATACGTCTGCGAAATACATACAGCTTACATACGATATACATACGTCTGCGAAATACATACTTCTTACATACGAAATACTCATGTCTGCAAAATACGTCTTACATACAAAATACATACGTCTTACATAAAAAATACATACGTCTGCGAAATACATACGAAATACATACGTCTGCGAAATACATACGAAATACATACATCTGCGAAATACATACGAAATACATACATCTTCGAAATACATACGTCTGCAAAATACAAACGAAATACATACATCTGCGAAATACATATAAAATACATACGTCTTACATACGAAATACATACATCTGCGAAATACATACGAAATACATACGTCTTACATACAAAATACATACATCTGCGAAATACATACGTCTTACATATGAAATACATACATCTGCGAAATACATACAAAATACATACGTCTTACATACGAAATACATACATCTGCGAAATACATAAGTCTTACATACGAAATAAATACGTCTGCAAAATACATACGTCTTACATACAAAATACATACGTCTGCGAAATACATACGTCTTACATACAAAATACATACGTCTGCGAAATACATATGAAATACATACGTCTTACATACGAAATACATACGTCTGCGAAATACATACGTCTTACATACGAAATACATACGTCTGCGAAATACATATGTCTTGCATACGAAATACATGTATGCGAAATACATACTTCCTATATACGAAATACATACATCTGTGAAATACATACGTCTTACATACGAAATACATACGTCTTCGAAATACATACGAAATACATACGTCTTACATACGAAATACATACGTCTGAGAAATACATACGTCTTACATACAAAATGAATATGTCTGGGAAATACATACGTCTTACATACAAAATACATACATCTGCGAAATACATACATCTTACATACAAAATACATACGTCTGTGAAATACATACGAAATACATACGTCTTACATAAAAAATACATATGTCTGCGAAATACATACAGCTTACATACGAAATACATATGTCTGCAAAATACGTCTTACATACAAAATACATACGTCTGGGAAATACATACGTCTTACATAAAAATACATACATCTGCGAAATACATACGTCTTACATACAAAATACATACGTCTGTGAAATACATACGTCTTACATAAAAAATACATACGTCTGCGAAATACATACGTCTTACATATGAAATACATACATCTGCGAAATACATACGAAATACATACGTCTTACATAAAAAATACATACATCTGCGAAATACATACAGCTTACATACGATATACATACGTCTGCAAAATACATACTTCTTACATACGAAATACATACGTCTGCGAAATACATACGAAATACATACGTCTTAGACAAAAAATACATACGTCTGCGAAATACATACAGCTTACATACGATATACATACGTCTGCGAAATACATACTTCTTACATACGAAATACTCATGTCTGCAAAATACGTCTTACATACAAAATACATACGTCTTACATAAAAAATACATACGTCTGCGAAATACATACGTCTTACATACAAAATACATACGTCTGCGAAATACATACGTCTTACATAAAAAATACATATGTCTGTGAAATACATACGTCTTACATACATAATAGATACTGGATGTCTCAGAAATAAATACATCTTACATACGAAATACATACGTCTGCGAAATACATACGAAATACATACGTCTTACATAAAAAATACATACGTCTGCGAAATACATACGAAATACATACGTCTGCGAAATACATACGAAATACATACATCTGCGAAATACATACGAAATACATACATCTTCGAAATACATACGTCTGCAAAATACAAACGAAATACATACGTCTGCGAAATACATATAAAATACATACGTCTTACATACGAAATACATACATCTGCGAAATACATACGAAATACATACGTCTGCGAAATACATACGTCTACATACGAAATACATAGGTCTGCGAAATACATATGAAATACATACGTCTTACATACGAAATAACATAGGTCTGCGAAATACATATGAAATACATACGTCTGTGAAATACAAAAGTTTTAGATACGAAATACATACGTCTGCGAAATACATAAGTCTTACATACAAAATACATACGTCTGCGAAATACATACGTCTTACATACGAAATACATACGTCTGCGAAATACATATGTCTTGCATACGAAATACATACGTCTGCGAAATACATAAGTCTTACATACGAAATACATACGTCTGCGAAATACATACGTCTTACATACGAAATACATACGTCTGCGAAATACATATGTCTTACACACAAAATACATGTCTGCGAAATACATACGAAATATATACGTCTTACATACGAAATACATACGTCTGCGAAATACAAAAGTTTTAGATACGAAATACATACGTCTGCGAAATACATACAAAATACATACGTCTGCGAAATACATACGTCTTACATACAAAATACATACGTCTGCGAAATACATACAAAATACATACGTCTGTGAAATACAAAAGTTTTAGATACGAAATACATACGTCTGCGAAATACATACGTCTTACATACGAAATACATACGTCTGCGAAATACATACGTCTTACATACAAAATACATACGTCTGCGAAATACATACGTCTTACATACAAAATACATACGTCTGCGAAATACATACGTCTTACATACGAAATACATACGTCTGCGAAATACATATGTCTTGCATACGAAATACATACGTCTGCAAAATACATAAGTCTTACATACGAAATACATACATCTGCGAAATACATACGAAATACATACGTCTGCGAAATACATACGTCTGCAAAATACATACGAAATAAATATGTCTGCGAAATACATACGTCTTACATACGAAATACATACCTCTGCAAAATACATACGTCTGCAAAATACATACGCCTTACATACAAAATACATACGCCTGGGAAATACATACGTCTTACATAAGAAATACATACGTCTGCAAAATACATACGAAATACATACGTCTTACATACAAAATACATGCGTCTGGGAAATACATACGTCTTACATAAAAAATACATATGTCTGTGAAATACATACGTCTTACATACATAATAGATACTGTATGTCTCAGAAATAAATACATCTTACATACGAAATACATACGTCTGCGAAATACATACGAAATACATACGTCTTACATACAAAATACATACATCTGCGAAATACATACGTCTTACATATGAAATACATACATCTGCGAAATACATACGAAATACATACGTCTTACATACGAAATACATACATCTGCGAAATACATACGTCTTACATACAAAATACATACGTCTGCGAAATACATATGTCTTGCATACGAAATACATTCGTCTGCGAAATACATATGTCTTACATACAAAACACATGTCTGCAAAATACATGTCTTACATACAAAATACATGTCTTGGAAATACATACGAAATATATACGTCTTACATACGAAATACATACGTCTGCGAAATACATACGAAATACATGTCTGCAAAATACATACGTCGTACATACGAAATACATAGGTCTGCGAAATACATATGAAATACATACGTCTTACATACGAAATACATAGGTCTGCGAAATACATATGAAATACATAGGTCGTACATACGAAATACATAGGTCTGCGAAATACATATGAAATACATACGTCTTACATACGAAATACATACGTCTGGGAAATACTGTACATACGTCTTACATAAAAAATACATACGTCTGCGAAATACATACGTCTTACATACGAAATACATACGTCTGGGAAATACATACGTCTTACATACAAAATACATACGTCTGCAAAATACATATGAAATACATACGTCTTACATACGAAATACATACGTCTGTGAAATACCTAAGTTTTAGATACGAAATACATACATCTGCAAAATACACACGTCTTACATATGAAATACATACATCTGCGAAATACATACAAAATACATACGTCTTACATACGAAATACATACATCTGCGAAATGCATACGTCTTACATACGAAATACATACGTCTGCGAAATACATACGAAATACATGTCTGCAAAATACATACGTCTTACATAAAAAATACATACGTCTGCGAAATACATACGTCTTACATACGAAATACATACGTCTGGGAAATACATACGTCTTACATACAAAATACATACGTCTGCAAAATACATATGAAATACATACGTCTTACATACGAAATAAATACGTCTGTGAAATACCTAAGTTTTAGATACGAAATACATACATCTGCAAAATACACACGTCTTACATACGAAATACATATGTCTGTGAAATACATACATCTTACATACGAAATACGTACGTCTGCGAAATACATACGTCTTACATACGAAATAAATACTTCTGCAAAATACATATGTCTTACATACAAAATACATATGTCTGCAAAATACATACGCCTTACATACAAAATACATACGCCTGCGAAATACATACGTCTTACATACAAAATACATATGTCTGCAAAATACATACGCCTTACATACAAAATACATACGCCTGGGAAATACATACGTCTTACATAAGAAATACATACGTCTGCAAAATACATACGAAATACATACGTCTTACATACAAAATAAATGCGTCTGGGAAATACATACGTCTTACATAAAAAATACATATGTCTGTGAAATACATACGTCTTACATACATAATAGATACTGTATGTCTCAGAAATAAATACGTCTTACATACAAAATACATACGTCTGCAAAATACATATGAAATACATACGTCTTACATACGAAATACATACGTCTGTGAAATACCTAAGTTTTAGATACGAAATACATACATCTGCAAAATACACACGTCTTACATACGAAATACATATGTCTGTGAAATACATACATCTTACATACGAAATACGTACGTCTGCGAAATACATACGTCTTACATACGAAATAAATACTTCTGCAAAATACATATGACTTAAATACAAAATACATATGTCTGCGAAATACATACGTCATACATACAAAATACATATGTCTGCAAAATACATACGTCTTACATACGAAATACATATGTCTGCGAAATACATAAGAAATACAGACGTCTTACATACGAAATACATGTCTGCAAAATACATACGTCTTACATACGAAGTACATACGTCTGCGAAATACATACGTCTGCGAAATACATACGAAATATATATGTCTGCGAAATACATATGTCTTACATACGAAATACATACATCTGCGAAATACATACAAAATACAAACGTCTGCGAAATACATACATCTGCAAAATACATACGTCTGTGAAATACATACCTCTGCGAAATACATATGAAATACATACGTCTTAAATACGAAATATACGTCTGCGAAATACATACGACTGAGAAATACATATGAAATACATACGTCTTACATACAAATACATACGTCTGCGAAATACATACATCTCAGATACGAAATACATACGTCTGCGAAATACATACGTCTTACATACGAAATAAATACTTCTGCAAAATACATATGTCTTACATACAAAATACATACGTCTGCGAAATACATACGTCTTACATACGAAATACATATGTCTGCGAAATACATAAGAAATACAGACGTCTTACATACGAAATACATGTCTGCAAAATACATACGTCTTACATACGAAGTACATACGTCTGCGAAATACATACAAAATACATACGTCTGCGAAATACATACGAAATATATATGTCTGCGAAATACATACGTCTTACATATGAAATACATATGTCTGCGAAATACATATGAAATACATACGTCTTACATACAAAATACATACATCTGCGAAATACATACATCTTACATACGAAATACATACGTCTGCGAAATATATACGTCTGCGAAATACATACGTCTTACATACGAAATACATACGTCTATGAAATACATACGTCTTACATACGCAATACATACATCTGCAAAAAACATACAAAATACATACGTCTGTGAAATACATACATCTGCGAAATACATGCGTCTGCGAAATACATACAAAATACATATGTCTACGAAATACATACATCTGAAAAATACATACGTCTGCGAAATACATACATCTGCAAAATACATACGTCTGTGAAATACATACATCTGCAAAATACATACCTCTGCGAAATACATATGAAATACATACGTCTTAAATACGAAATATATGTCTGCGAAATACATACGACTGAGAAATACATATGAAATACATACGTCTTACATACAAATACATACGTCTGCGAAATACATACATCTCAGATACGAAATACATACGTCTGCGAAATACATACGTCTTACATACGAAATACTGTACATACGTCTGCGAAATACATACGTCTTACATACGAAATACATACGTCTACGAAATACATACGTCTGCGAAATACATACGTCTTACATACGAAATACATACGTCTGCAAAATACATACGTCTTACATACGAAATACTGTACATACGTCTGCGAAATACATACGTCTTACATACGAAATACATACGTCTACGAAATACATACGTCTGCGAAATACATACGTCTGCGAAATACATACGTCTTACATACAAAATACATATGTATCAGAAATACATAGGTCTGCAAAATACACACGTTTTACATACGAAATACATACGTCTGCGAAATATATACGTCTTACATACGAAATACAAACGTCTGCGAAATACATACGTCTTACATATGAAATACATACGTCTACGAAATGCATACGTCTTACATACGAAATACATACATCTGCGAAATATATACATCTTACATACGTCTTACATACAAAATACATACATCTGCGAAATACATACGTCTGCGAAATACATACGTCTTACATACAAAATACATACGTCTGTGAAATACATACGTCTTACATACGAAATACATACATCTACGAAATGCATACGTCTTACATACGAAATACATACATCTGCGAAATACATACATCTGCAAAATACAAACGTCTGCGAAATACATACATCTGCAAAATAAATACGTCTGCGAAATACATACGGCTGCGAAATACATATGAAATACATACGTCTTACATACAAATACATACGTCTGCGAAATACATACGTCTTACATACAAAATACATACGTTTGCGAAATACATACGTCTTACATACAAATACAGTGGTGTGAAAAAGTGTTTGCCCCCTTCCTCATTTCCTGTTCCTTTGGATGTTTGTCACACTTAAGTGTTTCGGAACATCAAACCAATTT
>JAFFST010053514.1:132644-149846 GCA_022414735.1 Noturus placidus
CAAGTAAACACAAAATGCAATTTGTAAATGAAGGTGTTTATTATTAAAGGTGAAAAAAAATCCAAACCATCATGGCCCTGTGTATGCGTCTGCGAAATACATACGTCTTACATACAAATACATACGTCTTACATACGAAATACATACGTCTTACATACAAAATACATACGTCTGCGAAATACATACGTCTTACATACGAAATACATACGTCTGCAAAATACATACGTCTTACATACGAAATACTGTACATACGTCTGCGAAATACATACGTCTTACATACGAAATACATACGTCTACGAAATACATACGTCTGCGAAATACATACGTCTGCGAAATACATACGTCTTACATACAAAATACATATGTATCAGAAATACATAGGTCTGCAAAATACACACGTTTTACATACGAAATACAAACGTCTGCGAAATACATACGTCTTACATATGAAATACATACGTCTGCAAAATACATACGTCTTACATACAAAATACATATGTCTCAGAAATATATACATCTTACATACGTCTTACATACATCTGCGAAATACATACGTCTGCGAAATACATACGTCTTACATACAAAATACATACGTCTACGAAATACATACGTCTTACATACGCAATACATACATCTGCAAAAACTTACAAAATACATACGTCTGCGAAGTACATACATCTGCGAAATACATACGTCTGCGAAATACATAAGTCTTACATACAAAATACATACGTCTACGAAATGCATACGTCTTACATACGAAATACATACGTCTGCGATATACATACATCTGCAACATACATACATCTGCGAAATACGTACATCTGCAAAATACATACGTCTGCAAAATACATACGTCTGAGAAATACATATGAAATACTTAGATACAAAATACATACGTCTGCGAAATACATACGTCTTACATACGAAATACATACAAAATAAATACGTCTGCAAAATACATACGTCTTACATACAAAATACATATGTCTGCGAAATACATATGAAATACATACGTCATACATATGAAATACATACGTCTGCGAAATACATACGTCTGCGAAATACATACGTCTTACATACAAAATACATACGTCTGCGAAATACATACGTAATACATATGTCTGCAAAATACATACATCTGCAAAATACATATGAAATACTTACATACAAAATACATACGTCTTACATACGAAATACATACGTCTGCGAAATACATACGTCTTACATACGTCTGCAAAATACATACGTCTGCGAAATACATACGTCTTACATACGAAATACATACGTCTGCAAAATACATACAAATCATACGTCTGCGAAATACATACATCTGCGAAATACATACGTCTTACATACAAAATACATATGTCTCAGAAATACATACATCTTACATACGAAATACATACGTCTGCGAAATACATACATCATACATACGAAATACATCTTACATACGAATTAAATGTCTTTTAAAAAGACACAAAACACGCAGTAATACATATATACATATATATGTATATGTATGTATGTATGTGTTATATATAACACACACACACACACATATATACATATGATATATGTATATATACATATATACATATACATATATGTATATATGTATGACTGTGTGTTTTGTGATAAAAAATGTTGTTACATTTTAAATAGATAAAATGGTCGTTCTTTAATAAAAACTAAACGGTGATGCCGCGAGGACCCGCCTCCTCTGTACTCTGATTGGTTAATATCGTTGTGGCGGGAGGAAGTGCTGTTTGGTTTGAAATTTTATAGTAAGTTTAGCTCGCGCTGGTGCAGTTAGTTCACAGCCGTTGAGTTTGAGGTAGGGGCGTTAAAACGAATTAAAATAAGCCCAGAACGTTTTGTTTTTTTAGGTGTATTTTATCAACAGGAATTCTGTAGGTTCTGTTCCAGAAGGTTAGCGTTTAAATTACGTCATAACTGAGGAATTATTCGACGTCTAAAGGCAGCTCGCGACCGCCTGAGGTAATGGCCGCAACGGAAGCACCACTGAAGGTAAAAAAAAAAACAGCAACAACCGTTCGTTACAGTTTATATACAGAATGTCGTATTCGTTGTATTGGAAACGAATTCCTTTGCAGTTAAAAAGTAAATTTAATTATATTTTGCCTCATACTAGTGTGTGTGTGTGAAAGCTTGACTAGTATGAATGCCTGTATAAATGGAAAGCAGTCAGTTACTGAACGAATGAAATCGACAAAAAGGATTTTTAGTATTGATGCTACGAACTAGTGCAATATAATTAAACGCGCATGCGCGCGGTTAAGTTCAAAGTATATATAACGTTCTACACGTGGCGCAGAGTACGCGCGTACAGTACGCGTATTTAATTCTTTTGCGCTATTCAGTCGCGCCACAAGATGGCAACAGTGACCCAGGGCCGATGATTCTCGAAGAAAAAAATATTTGTTTAAGTCTAGCGTTAAAGAGTATATGGGTGCTAATCAAGCGAGAGATTTGTCCAAGCATTGTTCTTCGTTATCCTCCCACACCAGAAGACCTGCTGCTCTGAACTGACTCTTGTAGGCCAGGAGGAGTAGTGCAAGTTGACGTAATGCGCATGCGTCGACCCCTGCGTACTCGTAAAAAAAAAAAACAAATAAATAATTTGGCATACTTGAAAGCTCATCACACCAAGAGCGATTGTCTTGTACCACAGCGATTTACTGACGTGTCTCCTCAGGCTTTGTTCGAGAACAAGGGCCCGAGCAAAGTGAAGAAGAATGCAGAGCACCTCTCAGTGGAGCGCATCTACCAGAAGAAGACGCAGCTGGAGCACATCCTGCTCCGGCCGGACACCTACATCGGCTCTGTGGAACCTGTCAAACAGGTACGAGCTAAGATCATCAAAGTTATTTGCAAGCGTTTTGTCCGTCCGTGTGGTTAAATACGGGTGCGTGGGTACGCGTCCGCTCCAACCCAGATTACCAAATTCCGTATATTTTTAATAATACGCATATATATGTATGTGTGTTGGAGAATATGTATTGAAGTCAATATTAGTGTTGCGTACAATACCGTAGTTCCTGGTGTATTACGTCTACCATAGAAACACTAGTGCATTATGATTGGGCTAATTTTTAAAAAGTAATTTTTTGTATTATTTAAACAACTTTGCGTTATGTTTTTGTTTTCTTTTTTTAGTCAATGCTGCAGATAACAAGCAGAGGGACAGCAGCATGAACTGTATCAAGATCGCCATTGACCCGTGAGTGTCGTAATCCACGTCTTTACACGTGTACGGGTTCATAAATGTAAAATGCAAAAAAATACAAATGTAACCATATAACCCGGACAGAAATGTTTTTCTTGTTGTTTTTCTGCCACACAAGAGAGAACAACACCATCAGCATCTGGAACAATGGGAAAGGCATTCCTGTGGAGGTGTACGTGCCGGCGCTCATCTTCGGCCAGCTTCTCACCTCCAGCAACTACGACGATGATCAGAAGAAGGTCACGGGTACGACACAGACGCTATCTGATAACACGGTCACACCATGGAGCTGTGAGATGTATATAATTGTTATGGACGGCTCTTTTTCTGTGTGTGAGACTAGGTGGCCGTAACGGATATGGCGCCAAGCTGTGCAACATCTTCAGCACGAAGTTCACCGTGGAGACAGCGTGCAGGGAGTCCAAACAATGCTTTAAACAGGTCTGAAGCCCCAGTTTTATTTAACTCGTCCACGTTACGACTCGTTTCTCGGATGTTCCACAGCATGAACGAATAGAATGTTATGGCGTTAATGTGTTATAGCGTTATAGAACAATATGGGAACGTTCTAAAATGTGACCCTTATAAAACGTTATTGGGAGTGTTTTTATTCCTTTCTCACTAAAATTCCAATTGTTTGAAATGATATCAGATTGAACAAAAGTCACGAACACTGAGTCTCTGCTGTTTACGTATCGCACGATCCACAGACTTGGTACGACAACATGGGCCGTGCGGGCGAGTCCAAAATCAAGCCGTTCAGCGGTGACGACTACACGTGCATCACCTTCCAGCCTGATCTGCCCAAGTTCAAGATGGAGTCTCTGGACCGCGACACGGTGGCACTGCTGACCAGGAGAGCGTACGACACCTGTAAGTGCTCTTGCTACTTTTCTCCTGTGTGCGCTCGTACCTTCTCAAATCACCTCCACCACCTTCCAAACATGTCTGTTTTTAATCGTGGTTTCAGGTGAACGGGTTCCGCAGCTACGTAGACCTGTACGTGAATGGCAGAACGGACGAGACTGGTTCTCCGCTCACCGTAGTGCACGAGCTGGTGAACCCGCGCTGGGAGGTCTGTCTCACCATGAGTGAGAAGGGCTTCCAGCAAGTCAGCTTTGTCAACAGCATCGCCACCACCAAGGTACACACAACATTCAGCTGCTTTCACAGCTGCATTGCTCTGTAGAGTACACTTGTTAAAACTTTGTGTTTGTGTTTCAGGGAGGAAGACACACAGATTACGTGGCCGACCAGATCGTGTCCAAAATGATCGAGGTGGTGAAGAAGAAGAACAAGGGTGGCGTGGCAGTGAAGCCATTCCAGGTAACTTGAAACACTCTGCGTTCTGGATCGACTGCCATTTTAACTCTGAAACACTGAGCTTTACACCTCTTTGTGTGTCAGGTGAAGAACCACATGTGGCTGTTCGTGAACTGCCTGATCGAGAACCCGAGCTTCGACTCGCAGACCAAGGAGAACATGACTCTGCAGCAGAAGAGCTTCGGCTCCACCTGTACACTCGGCGAGAAGTTCATTAAACAGGTCTCGCACACATACACCTGTTCTTTTGTATTGGACCACATTGGAGTCTTTAATGAAAGAACAATAACACAAAAACTGTGTGTTAGTAAGTGCTTTTTCTCCGTTCTCAGGCGAACAGCTGCGGCATCGTGGAGAGCGTGATGAACTGGGTGAAGTTTAAAGCTCTGACTCAGCTCAACAAGAAGTGCTCGGCTGTCAAACACACCAAGATCAAGGGCGTGCCCAAACTGGACGACGCCAACGATGCAGGTACGGGCGCCGTGCAGCTGATGCCTTTTACGATTCCTCCGTCCTTGTGTGTATGTGGATGGATAACCGCTGCTAATATGCGTGTGTTTAGGTGGTAAGAACTCTGCCGGCTGCACTCTGATCCTCACAGAGGGGGACTCGGCCAAGACCCTGGCCGTGTCCGGATTGGGCGTGGTGGGCCGTGATCGCTACGGCATTTTCCCCTTGCGTGGAAAAATGCTCAACGTTCGGGAGGCCTCCCACAAACAGGTCTGATCACACACACACATACACTGTTGTGCTGGTTCAGGCCCCTATACATACTCTTATGGTATTTTGTGTGTGTGTTGTAGATCATGGAGAACGCCGAGATCAACAACATCATCAAGATCCTGGGTCTGCAGTACAAGAAGAACTACAGCGACCCCGATTCGCTCAAGACACTGCGCTACGGCAGGCTCATGATCATGACTGATCAGGTTGACCGCCATCTCATGACGCTTCGCCTTATAGTGCCGGTCTGATGATTTTTCTCATTCTAACATGCAGTGATTTTCTCCGCCTCAGGATCAGGACGGCTCGCACATCAAAGGACTTCTCATCAACTTCATCCACCACAACTGGCCCTCGCTGCTGCACCACAACTTCCTGGAGGAGTTCATCACGCCCATCATCAAGGTATACAGCTAAACGGTCCCGGTTATCCTCACCATAGTCTCTGAACCGCTCAGTCAGGTGTTTACGTGCTCTGTCTGTCCTTAGGCGTCCAATAAGAAGCAGTCGTTCTCCTTTTACAGCATCCCAGAGTTCACAGAGTGGAAAGAGAAGCAGAGCAACCTGAAATCATGGAGGATCAAGTACTACAAAGGTTTGTCCCTAGGAACCTGTGGTAGTCCGACGCTAAACGTAAGCAGCAGCGGGTCTTTTTCTCTTCTGGCGTGTTCTGCACGGGATAAGGGGACAGGGTCATGAAGGAATCACGGTGATGGGTCTCAATGTGTGTCATGTCTTGTTTTTGTTTGGTTTTACTGTACATGTAGTCCTATATGGAGCTCTTTAACTCTTAGATTTTTGTCGAGATAGGGGTACTCGATCTGACCTGGTTTCTGATTGTGGTGTCTTCCCCCTTTTCAGGTTTGGGTACAAGCACAGCCCAGGAGGCTAAAGAGTATTTCTCGGACATGCCGAGACACCGCATCCCATTTAAATACTCTGGACCCGCCGATGACGAGGCTATCACCCTTGTAATCACACCTGCTTTTTAAAAAACTTGTGTATACTCTTTCTCAACACACTTAATTTTGTTTATTTACTTACATATTTATTTTCCTCCAGGCCTTCAGTAAGAAGAAAGTTGAAGAGAGAAAGGAGTGGCTCACCAGCTTCATGATCAACAGGCGACAGCGCCGCGAGCACAACCTGCCCGAGGTCAGGACTGCTACGATTACATGTGCGCGCAAAAAGGTTGTGTGAAAATGCTAGTTTTGTAATTGTGTGTGTGTGTGTGTGTGTGTGTGTGTGTGTGTGTGAGAGAGCAGGAGTATCTGTATGTGAAGGAGACCACGTCCCTCACCTACAGAGACTTTGTCAACAAGGAGCTGGTGCTTTTCTCCAACTCGGACAACGAGCGTTCTATCCCGTGTCTGGTGGATGGTAAGACGTTCTATATTTTATTATTAAACCGTCAAGGATATGCTGATTCGCTGAAGGGGAAAGGACGTGTGACCTTTAAATATTAATATATTAGTGTGTGTGTGTGTCAGGTCTGAAGCCGGGCCAGAGGAAGGTGATGTTCTGCTGCATGAAGCGAAATGATAAGCGTGAGGTGAAAGTGGCTCAGCTCGCCGGTTCTGTTGCCGAGATGTCTGCTTACCACCACGGAGAGGTCAGGGTTTTTGTGAACTATATAATGCTTTGTCTGGATTATGATAGGATATAAATAAGTAAAGTGTGTTTGTGTGTTTAGACTTCTCTGATGATGACCATCGTCGGTCTGGCCCAGAACTTTGTAGGCAGCAACAATCTGAATCTGCTACAGCCCCTGGGACAGTTCGGTACGCGCCTTCACGGTGGTAAAGACTCCGCCAGCCCCAGATACATCTTCACCATGCTCAGGTACACATACACACACGTGCACACACACACTTCTTGATCTGTATCGAAGCTTCATGTCTGCTCTCACTCTGTAGTTCTCTGACTCGGCTGCTTTTCCCCCCCGTGGACGACAACCTGCTGAAGTACAACTTCGACGACAACATGCGCGTGGAGCCCGAGTGGTACGTTCCCATCATCCCGCTCGTCTTGGCCAATGGTGCCGATGGCATCGGGACGGGCTGGGCCAGCCGCCTCCCCAACTACGACGTGCGCGAGATTGTCAGCAACATACACCGCATGCTTGACGGCCACGAGCCTCATCCCATGGTTCGTAATGTCTTGACTCGCAGTGTTGGCGTACTGTCTATTCGTTACTTCACGGCCTGAATTAATTACTTTTTTTTTTCGTTCTTCTCCACATCATGCAGTTGCCAAATTATAAGGGCTTTAAAGGAACACTCGAGGAGCTGACTACCAACCAGTACATGAACAGCGGCGAGGTGGCCATCATCGATGAGACTACCATCGAGATCTCAGAGCTGCCCGTAAAAACCTGGACTCAAGTCAGTTGTTTTTTCCCCGAGCGTTGCGTTTCCTTTCCTAGACTCCGCCCTAAATCATGCTTCAGCTGCGTTTAGATGATAAACTATAGTATTCAATTATATGTTACCATACATGTGTGTGTGTGTGTGTTCCTTCCCCCTTTAGACGTACAAAGAGAACGTGCTGGAGGTGATGATGAACGGCTCAGATAAGGTTCCCGCCCTGATCACCGATTATAAAGAGTACCACACAGACACCACCGTGCGCTTCGTGGTCAAAATGACTGAGGAGAGGCTGCGTGAGGCCGAGGCGGCAGGCTTGCACAAAGTCTTCAAGCTCCAGAGCCCACTAACCTGCAACTCCATGGTAAAGACTGGACACACTTCCTTCTGATGTGTGTAAATGTGATTATCTCGTCAGTTGTTCTTTCTAAACGTCCTGCTCGAAATGTTACAGGTGCTGTTTGACCACGTGGGCAGCCTGAAGAAGTACGAGACGGTGCAGGACATCATGAAGGACTTCTTCGAGCTGCGTCTGAAGTACTACGTGCTGAGGAAGGATTGGCTGCTCGGCATGCTGGGAGCCGAAAGCGCCAAGCTTTCCAACCAGGCACGCTTCATTCTGGAGAAGATCCAGGGCACGCTCGTGATTGGTAAGGGGGTTCGTTTGTTCAAGTGGGAGCCTTCGCACACTGTTCCTGCTGTTCTGTCTGCGTAGAGGAGATAGGAGTTTACCTGATGTTCGTTTTTATTTATTTCAGAGAACAAGCCCAAGAAGGAGCTGATCTGCATGCTGCAGGAGATGGGCTACGACTCTGATCCCGTTAAAGCCTGGAAACAGTCCCAGGAGAAGGTTCGCTCTCTCTCTCTCTCTCTCTCTCACACACTTTATCTCTAATGGAGGGATACTAAATGAATGCGGTCTTGCCTTTTCTTTTCTTCAACCGTAAACGTCTTGTGCGTTTTTGTTCCAGGAAGTGGAGGAAGAAGCGAGTGACGATGACGAGGAGAAGGAAAAAGAGGAAGAGACGTCTGGACCGGACTATAATTACCTCCTGAGCATGCCCATGTGGTTCCTCACTAAAGAGAAGAAAGACGAGCTGTGCAAGCAGAGAGATGCGAAGGTAAACAACTACGTGAGCGGTGCGAGCAGAACCGTTTAAACACGCGTCGATAAACCTGCATCAAGCGCACTTGTTTGTTTTTTCGGTTCTAGATGAATGAGTTGAACATGTTGGAGAAGAAGTCTCCTACAGATTTGTGGAAGGAGGATCTCGCCGCCTTTACCTTGGAGCTCGAGGTGTGTGTGCTGCAGTAACATAGAGTATGGCGTCTATGTTTTTATAATCCCGTGATAAATCTCTTAAAGGCGTTTGAATACGGTGAATAGAACACCGTGTGGCGCTGTTATCGGTCCAATTGTTTTCAATTTAAGAAACGACGTTATTTTGCCGCAGCGTGTGGAGCAGGCTGAGCGAGACGCCCAGTTCTCGGTCGCCCAGGTCAAGACCAAAGGGGGCCGGGCTAAGGTGGTGAAGGTGAAGAACGAGACCATGCCCACTCCTCAGGGCCGACGCGTCATTCCACGAATCACCAGCGCCATGAAGGGCCAGGCTGTCAAAAAGGTCGTAGCCAGGAAGGGCAAAGCCAAGGCGGGCGAGAGCGACGGTGGCAGCGTGGTGATTAAGATGGAGTTTGGTGGTGGCGGCGAGGAGGACGAGGACCTTCAGGAGATGGGACTCGCCGCTCGTCTCACCAAAAAGGCCAAGAAGGAACCCGAAGAGAAAGGTACTCTGTGTAAAGGGAACGTATTACCATATTAAAATGTGAATTTGGAGTTGTCACTTGTCGTGCGTCTTATTTACTTATGTGTATATTTCAGTTTCTAAGTCAAGGAAGCAGACCACACTGCAGTTTAAACCAGTCCAGAAAGAGAAGAAGAAGAAGAACTCTTGGTCGTCTGACGTCGAGGAGCAGGAGAGCGAGGAAGAAGGTTCAGACGTCTCCTTAGGTGCAGGTGACATGGCTCCTAGAGTGCGACCCGGCAGAAGAGCTAACGGTGATTTAACACGCGCTCGCTGATCTGTCAGAAGGCGTCAATTAGTTTTCTACAATGGTGGTGCAGGTTTATGTTAAATGTGCACGTTCTTATACATTCTTGTTTCTCCTGAGTGTGTGTGTGATTTGTAGATTATTATTTAGATGTGAATTTGTGTGTTCTAGCCGGTGTGAAGTACTGCCTGTCTGACAGCGAGGAGGAATTTGGGACCCGGGAAGGTTTAAGCAAAAAGAAAGCTCCAGTAGTTGTGGAGGAGGAGGAGGATGATGACATGTTCGTCCCAGAACCCAGCGAGAGTGAGCAGGACTCACCTGCTCCGCCTCTACCGTGAGTCTTCATCCTCACCTCATGGTTCATGTCTCTGTCTCTTCACTTCTTTCCCTGTACCGTTCCCTCGGTCATAACGCCCCCAAATCCTCTTACAGGAGAAAAACCCTGCCAAAAACAAAGGACGAGAAGGAGCCTGTGAAGAGCATGCTCACCTGTAAGTGACTCTCATGAGGAGTTTGCAGATTTGTCACTCGTTTTTTTCCTCTCACTAATGCCTACACGCCTATGTGCACACAGCTGAAAGCAGCGCCGCTTCTAAGCCCAAAGAGAAAGCAGTGAGGAAACCCGTGGCGAGGAAACCTGCAGCGAAGAAGGCTGCGACCGCCACCGCATCGAGAAAGAAAGGAATGGCGACAGGTAAGTTTTTTTACACGAAACGTAGAATACACCTGTCAGTCCTGAAGATGTCCGGGTGGGAATTGGTACTCTGTTACTGCTTTACATCTGTCTCTTAGACAGCGCTGACACCGGAGACTCCTTCCATAAGATGTTTAATAAACTGCGAATGGGCTGTTGCTATAGAAACCATAGTATGAGATGTTTAGTATTAGCATGTCATGATAAACCTGTGATTTTTGCATTTGTCTTTACTTGAGGTTCGAATCCAAGGTTGAACAGAAATAAGGTTTTGAGATCTAAGTGTGATCGTATTGCTCACATTGCGCTTGTTTGTGTAGATGTGAAGCAGCCATCAATCCTCGACACGCTGTCCAAACCCGCCGCCGCTAAAAAGAGCACTACCGCCAAACCTCAGACCTCCACTGACTCCGGAAATTCCGACCCAGCACCGGCAGCCAAAAAAGCAGCAGCAGTGCTTAAGAGGAAAACGGTGCTGAGCAGCAATGAGTCGGACAGCGACTCGGACGGAGGAAACCTCATGGCCCGCCTCAAAGGCAAAGCCACAGCTGCAGGAAAGGTATGTCTCCGTATAACATGGTATAACCATTTCACTGGTGGTTATCTAACCGGTGTATCGTACAAACCACACAATCCTCGAAATAGCGTGTGTGAGGTCACCCTCATAATTACTGACACTGACACACATTGGTTTATAATTGCTTTTGAGTAATTCTCAAAAAGGTTTCATTCTGTTCAAGAAATCTGCTGCTAATTAAAAAATAAACTTAATATGAAACTATACATGTACTATAAGAACTAAAGATCATCATGGGTTATGATGTCCACCACCGTTTTTAAATAAATAGACTAGAATCTGACCTCCTGGTTGTACACTTTGAGAACCCACTGACCTCAAAACCATCTGATTTGCTGTGTTTAGAAAAGCAAGCGGGGCGACGACGAGAGCTTTTGTTTGGACGTGACGTCCGCCGGCATGGCACCGAGGAGCAAAACTGCACGCAACATCAAACCGGTCACCTACGTGCTGGACTCCGACTCAGACAGTGACTTTTAACCTGTTTATCGTAACCTCACGGTGCGAGAATGAAGCTAACGTTGTACATGCGTTTTAAACCTTCAATATTCGCTTTCTTTTAATTTTTAATATCGGAGCATCACATTTTAAAGCTTCTGGGGGAAAAGTCGAATATCTATGTGGACATTTTTTGAAGTGTTTTGAAGAACTGTTTGTCAGTCTTGTAAATATTTCCTGTTTGCTTTTTCTACTAAACATTTTTCCAAAATAAAACCAATAAACTTTGCTTCAGGAAATGTTTTCACTTTATTACTTATTTATTTTTTTGTACCGTTCACTTGTTTTTGGTGAAAGGGTAAGTATGAAATTTTATTTAGAGACGTTTTCAAAAGCAGTTACTACTCCAAAGCTTGAGTATTGTCCTAGAAGAGCACGTCCCCGTGATTTATTCCTCTTGCACCGTAGCAATTTTTGAATGGAACTGCCTTTTATTCCTTTTCTAGCTTTATTTCATGGGGAACGTCCACGTAATAAGTACCTGGTATCTTCTGGGCTTCAGAAAACGTAGGTCAGCTTTACCGCAGACTGTTCGAAAGCACTGAGACTGGAGACTCCTTCCATAACTGTTTAATAAACCTCTTGTAGGAAACGTCACCATAGCAACACTGCGTATAATAGAACTAGCACGTTAATATAAACCTGTGGTTTGCAGCTGTGCTACGGTCAGACCTGTTGCTATAAAACAATCAACACCCCGACCAATCAGAATGCAGAGTTATAGCTGATCTAGTGGAAGGTTTGTGTGTGTACTACAGACAATTTACATTCAGACCAAATGTTTCTCCATGCATATGAGTTTATTTAAATTTTTTATATTTATTGTGTGTAAATAATGTTTTTTACGCCTCTTAAACAACACTTTAAAATGTTGGTCCTTACATGATTAGTTCAGCACTTCTCTGATGGGGGTTTACTCCAAGGTTCTTGCATCTGATGCTGGATTTTCTTGCGCCAGTGTTGGTTCTTGACCTACCAGTTCGTTTGGTTCTTCTCGTGCTGGGTCGACTGCTTCTTACCGACCGCTTCCTGAATTTCAATATCTTCCCTCACCAGGGACTTTAACCCATAGCTGCTCTTTGTGAACCACTTGAAGACGAATTAATTCAGCCAGGCTGGAGACGGCCGAAAGAATTCCGACGGCAAAGTAGAAGAGCAGGAAGACTGTCTTCTCCATAGGTCCGGAGGTGAAACAGTCCATAGTGTATGGACAAGGGAAGCGACTGCGGGGGAACTGAGCCTCGATACAAAAGCCATAGAGCTTCCACTGTCCTATCAGGAAACCCACCTCGGACAACATCCGGAAGGCCATGTTGACTAAGTAGAGATGCTTGAGGTGGCGGTCTAGCTTTGCTGCACGAATGCTAACTGTGGAGTCTTTTTGGAGTACCTGGTGCTTCTTGTAGTGGTGCATGGCGTACATGAGGAATACTAGAGCAGACGTGGAAATGAGCACAATGTGGAAGGCCCAGAAGCGATACTGGGAGATGGGGAAGGCATGGTCGTAGCAAACTTGCTTGCATCCTGGCTTCAAGGTGTTGCAGGAAAACTCCTCTTGCTCATCATCAAATATGTAGCTGGTTACTGTATCCTCGGGATCAGCATCCTGAACACCAGCATGAGGAGCAGCCAGAGACGACCCAGCATGGGTGAGCGTGCCTGAAGGGACCCGAACAGTTCACTGAGAAACCCCCCAGTCCGTCATGTTGAGGCTGGAAACAAACAAGGACGAGGCCTTGGTGTCCTGTAGTGTAGTTTACAAACTTGTTCTAGTCAAGATCATCCAAGATGTAGCCAGAAAGAGGATCTGGGCAGTCCTGTTAAGCCTTCCAGAGGCAAGAAGTTACTTATCAGGGTACTTCAAAATTACCCCAAATTGCTTCATGTAGAGGAACTTTCCCAGTGGTCTCATCAACAGACGAGCATACGGATCCATGGTTCTTCCAGTAGTAGGACTGGATATAGCAGCCTGATCCTGGTTGTTTTCCAGATGAACTGCAGTTAAATAACTCGAAGTGGAAGGACAGACTTGACGTCTGGACTCAGCCCTAAGTGAAGTGGCGTGAAAACAATGGTCATATCCTAATTAGCGTTTTCAAAGGGTTCAAACAAAGCTGGTTTTAATGGCAGGACATAGTGTGGCTGAGATCGCAGCTTCGGTGTAAGATAAGCAGAAGTATCTAATAAAACCGGCGCGTTTGCCATATTCCGAGATTTAGCATATTCAAGGGTAAATGTTTTTAGCTATGGCAAAAATATCTTTGATCTTTCAAAACAATTCGGGTGAAGTCTGGCATCCACGGCTGTACCTGTATTCTCAGGTTCCTGTTCTTACACGAAGGAATGGTCTGCAGTTTTTGTCCGCTAGCCTCAGTGTTTGTTTGTACTACTGTGGTGCTCTTCCATAGCCTTAGAGTTCCTTTAGCCTTCCTGTCACCTTCAATCAGTCCGGCTGTTTCTCCTCATCATCAAGACTTTTTCCCCTGCAGAACGGTGCATGTTTTTTTGTTTTTCGCACCGTACTGTGTGAACCCAAGAGCCTATTGTGTGTTCCAGGACACATGATTGGATAATTGCACGAATGAGCAGGTGTATTATTTGGGTTCCTGTTAAACCCAAAATTGAGAATATAATGTATTCTGTCTCCTCAAAGATCCATGTTAGGTGAGACGTAATTGAGGAAGATGCAGTAAGTGGCACTGATTTATGAGTATGGCTTTAGTAATCAAAAGCCTGAAAAGCTTGGTGGGGTTTTTATTACGGTACGTACTACTGGACCTTTTGGTGCTCTCTTGCCTATCCATCCATCCATCTTCAACCGCTTACTCCTTTTCAGGGTCACGGGGGAACCTGGAGCCTATCACCCTGGATAGGGTGCCAGTCCATCGCCTACTTTCCACTAAATCTTACACGGTGCTGCAGTTCAGCTGTAGTACACGATGGTATCCAGAAGGTGGCATAATTGTTTCAACGTTGATTGAAATAGTAAGTACTTCATATGAAGGGACTTGCTCCTGAAAAATTATCAAACTTTCTTGGTAGAAATGGCAAAACTGAGAAGAGTGTGTCCTGCACCAATGGACTAGAGAAAAAAAGATGTTGAAGAGACAGTTCCATCTCATTGGTTGTCCTTCTGGGGTTCATGATTTGCTGCACTGGACTCGTGTCTGCCAGGACTTTATGAATGTAGGTTGTCAAGATGGTTATATTTAACGTGGGGTAATTCGCTGCTTCAGATGGATGTAAAGGAAGTGCACTGGGACGTGTGCATACTGTACATACACATGTATGTCACCCTCAGGGCAGCAGCAGCGCATATGCACACTGAGGCCTCATTCTTCTTTCATCTGCATGGAAGGGAATTATAGATGTAACTGTTCTTCTGCCTAATGAGAGGACAAAAAAGATTATCCCCTACAGTCTTTATCCATGCGGACTTATTGCAGTGTCTGGTGGAGAATTTGGGTCATCCTATCATCGAATGATTCCCTTCATGGAAGAGAAGAAGGGTGCATTCCCTTACCCCACACCCCCTCTTGGGTCTTCATGCAGGCATTCTCGAGGTTCTCGCTGCCTACAAGACATAGTGTAAAATTCAGCGAAGAACCATTTTCAGACATGAAGCCTACTGGTTTGTGCTTCTTTACCTCAGTGCATGTGCTCATCTGTTTGTTTGTGTATGCTGGCATGCATCATCTAATGTGATTTGACAGACTGAAATGCCAGTATACCATCAGTGTGTGTGTGTGTGTGTGTGTGTGTGTGTGTGTCTGTCAGTTTTCTGTTCTACGTAGATAAAGAACAGCCATATCGCAGCCATAGAAAAGGGATTGCCCATATCCCAAGTACAGGAGATCCTTCATCTGAAATACAACACTCCAAGGATCCATGACTTACACCTTCCCAATCAAAGGAGAACCATAAGCCAATGACAACAAACCACCAGTCAAAGAATCACCACCACACATACACCAGTTTCAGGAGAACACTGCAGAATCCTCCCTCTAAAATACCCCACCTCCAGGAGAACCGTACATGAACCTGGGCAAAACCTGACCATTCTGTCACAAGTTGGAAGTTGCTGTTCCAGTTCATCCCAAAGGTGTTCAGTGTCATGCTGGCGAAGGTTTGGGCTAGGTCCCGTATTTCCAGTGAATGGAAATTTTAATACTACAGCATACACAAAGACATTCCAGAAAATTGTGTGCTTCCACACCATAGTAGCAACAGTTTTGGGAAGACTCTATCCCTGACCTCCTCTAAAAGCCAACGTCAGGTGACTTGTCCTCTAAGATATCCTGACAGTCGTCCTCTTGAATACCCTGACCTTTCTGCACGTACGTTTTTGTGTCGAAGCCGTTCCAGGCCGACTTTGCTCGTGCAGGAACAGGTGAGTCTGTGACGAGTGGCGGAGTGACGGCTCCTTTACAGCGAGACCTGCCTGTCAGGCAGGAGCTCGTCGTCATCTGTTGCCCTTTTTCCCCAGAGTGCTGCCAAATCTGATGTGACATGAGAGGGAGGAGAAAGAAGGCCAAGGTGGTGTTCTGCACCGTCCTGAGGCGATGCTTTTACACACTCACTCATGTACACATTCACATGCTATCGTACTGCGATAGGAGATGTCTGGATCAAGATCAGACTTGGGTAAAAAGCCAAGGAATTGGTTCGATCCACAGTCTGTTCGAATCTGAAGAGATCCAACAAAGACGAGAATTGGACAGTTGCATTGATTTTGTACTACATTTCCCCCTACTCAACTTGCATTCATCTACGGCGCTAGCTGTCTAGGAAAAGACTTTCATTCCCATCGTCTCGTTCTCATCGCTTAATTTCTTGCTTTTGTGCCAAAGGTCAGATTCTGCAGATTTTTTTGTAGCAGCAGCTGCTTTTGGTTTCTGGTTCTACAATGATAATGGAGTTTGTGTGTGTGTGTGTGTGTGTGTGGCACCACCACCACCACCACCACACAGACTTGCTGCTGATACCACATGCAGATGAGCTCTCTCGTTATATTAGAATAACGTAAGGGCACAGGTCGATGATGTAGTAGGTAGATGCTGTTGTCAACAAACCAGAGACTGTATGGCACCTCACTTCACTTCATGGGTGTGAGCGTGAGACAAGTATGATCTGCTGAACGCTTAGTTTGACCTACTTTTCCCTGGGAATTCCCGGACACTTGATCTTTTCAGCTCTGGTTATTGAGACGTTTCAGATCTTCTCCCAGTGTCCCTTTGGGTTCCCGCAAGGTTCTCCAGAACCTGCCAGTAGGTGAACAAGCTATGCTAAACTCACTCTAGACAGGCACGAGTGTGTGAAGCTCTGCGATTAAATAGCAAGTCCAACTTGCTGCTGAACCAGACATCTACACGTCTGACATCTTCCACATACATGAGTTCACACATGATAGAGTATGCCCTTCCCACTCAGAGAGCAGGGCCGGCCTTGGTCACTTGCGATCTCTATGCTAGTGGTTAGGGTTATAGGAGAACTTGGGTTAGGTCCAGCTCTACGTTTTTTTTTTTTTTTTTTCAAATAGCAACATCAGCAACTAGAATATCCGCTGTACACAAAGACCCGCATTTATATAAAGAATTAAAAATAAATAAATAAATAAACAATACTTGCAGACCTAAATTTGTATAACACAGTGAAATAACATTACATTTACATTTATTCATTTAGCAGACGCTTTTATCCAAAGCGACTTACAAGTGCACAC
>JAFFST010053515.1:7904-25404 GCA_022414735.1 Noturus placidus
GCCACAAAAATATCATTTTTCAAACGTTTATTTTCAGCTGAGGGCAAAACAAAGCGTGTTTAGATGGAGATTTGAGATTGTTTGAGAGTTTCCTCCCTCTTCAGCATCACATGTACACAAACTAAATAAAAAGATAAAAGAAACAAAGAAAGAGGTGACATCAATGTCATCACAACAAATAAAACTAAATCAGAAGTGTAAACCGGAACATCGAGGAAGCGGTCCTGTTAACGTGTACAAACGAGTGACCTCACAGACATAGCTCAAATCTGATTGGCTAAAGAAGAGACGGAGCTTCGAATTCATTGGTCCAGAGAGTGACAGCAAATGTGACTATGTGGGTTGGTGCAGATTTTGTTTCTCCCCCTGACCACCCTCTCAGATTAGGATACACACATTCCACAACAGGGCTGTTCCAGGATCAGCATGTGGATTCATCTATCCAAACAACTACAAATTTAAAACAGTTCTCGCTGATCTCAGATCAGTGTAACTGAACACAATACTCTAACAAGTCCAGCTGATCCTGGAACATCAGCACACCGAGGAGAGGCGTGGCTAATCCTCTATCACAGGTATTCCACAGTCATCGTCTTCCCCATGCAGGATGTTATCTACATCATCAACCTCCTCAGCTCCTTCAGGTTCCACCTCTTTCGCTTGGACTCCTTCTTCTTCCTCCTCCTCCTCCCCTCCCTTGCCTTCCTCTTCTCCTGCCTCAACTCCTTCCTCTTCTCCTGCCTCAACTCCTTCCTCACCTTCTTCCGCTCCTCCCTCACCTTCCTCAATCTTCGTTTCTTCTTCATGTCCATCACCATTGCCTGCCGCTTCAGGCTCCCCCACCACATCTGCAAGCTCCGCCTCTTCTTGTTTCACTTCCTGTTTTAGCTCTGCATCACCCTCAGACACCTCAATCATGGAGTCCTCAGGGTCCTGGTCGTCTTGGTTATCAGTGAAGGGATTTTCACCCTGAGAGCACGAGAAAAAATAAACAGAACACAAAACAAAGCGGTTTAAATATTACAACGCTCGTTCCAGACTCCATGCCTTAAAGTCGTATCTAACGCGGTCTTCCATATAAATCACTTACAACCGGACACTTAAACACACCTTCAGGTAGCTCTCCAGCTTCTTTCCAATGACCTTGTGATTGAGGATGCTCCTAGCTACGGACAGACTCGACCTCTTTGACTGCTCCATCATACCCTACAGCCGAAAGTCACAGGGGTCAAAGGTCATGACAATGATGGTAGGATTTATGAAGTTTGTGGATTGGAGAGTGCGCATGTGTATGAACCTTGCGGTTGTAGAGGTGCTCATGAGATTTAAGGTGCTTCTGGATGAGCAAGAACTGCATGGGGATGTAAAGATCACACGCCGAACAGTATGCCGCCTCAACCTTCTTCATGAAGTGCTCCATACCGATGTCTGATATCACACACACACACACACACACACACACACACAGAGTACAATCTACTACTAGGGGAAAGAAAGGGGGAAAAAAAAAAAGTCTGAACACAAACCTAAAGCAACTCACCTCTGGTCAGGTCCTGTTCTCTTAACACCTGACAGATGGTGGCACTGTGGTTCTCCAGCTGACCGATTCTCTGATCAGTCTTCTTATGTTTATCATTTATGTATTCCTGCACACACACACACACACACGAGACTTAACAAGCTCTTCTTTTGGTGTTCAGAGACTACAGCTTCACAAAGGCAGCTGTGGGAATTGCACTGTAGTACCTGCAGGAACTCGGTGGTTGGTTTTGATAGCTGGCTGGAGAGGAACCTGAAGTGATCTTTGTGGAATTTGCTCTCCAGATGAGCGGTCAAGTCCTCGCTGTAGAACGAGCGAAACTTGCAGACGGAGCACGCAAACGTCACCCTGGATATCGCGCGGCTGCCAGAAACAAGGACCAATCAGTACATCACAGTGGATGATTATTATGGCAATCTTGACTTTTAATAGATTTATTTTAACGCCTGCATTTCTCACTTTTCAAAGAAGCCCCGCCTCTTTCTAAGTTTAGAAGCAGAGGGTGGAGTCTGTCTCCCCTGCTGCTTTGCCATTGACTGAGAGGTTTCTCCTTTACCGCCTGGATCTACAGAAGGAAAACAGACAGACAGAGGGATATAGAACATCAAAGTGTGGACCAGCAGAGTCTATGGACTTGATTTTACAAGAACATCACGGTACTCACCAGAACTCTCTCCATCAGCCACCGGTTCAGACTCCTGCTAAAGAAACATGACATTTCAGATAAACACCGAACAATTAGCTATTTAGCTTTCTGTTCTGTTTCATAAACAACCCGCTGATAGCCACTCTGGGAACCGGCGGGTCTAAAGCTAGCAGTTGTTTCAGACACCAAAAACATGCGCTAGCATTTTACACCCAGTTACTTTCAACATCTATCCAAAGTTTTAATATTTGTGAATATTTGTAAAGCAAAATAAGGAACGACTAATTAAATGGCATTTAAACTTCAACTGATCTCTGAATAACTACAGCGTGTCCCTTCACAGAACATGTACTCAACGGCTATGCTAGCTTTTTTGTTCACTGGTCATTCGTAACAAAAACATTTCTCTTTTCATCCACATTTGACTAGTGACAAGAAGTTAAAACTTACAGTGGCTGTAGTTGCATCATCGTTCTTATCTTCTTTTGGTTCTGCTGCTTTTGCTGGACAAGTCACAAACGTCCAGGTTAATTACAGATTTATACTAGAGCGTTTCCTTTACTCTTTAGTGGAAACGTTCCATTCTTGTGTGCTAGCTAGCGAATTCTGCTAAATTAAGTACGGTTCATGTATTTAAAAAAAGAAAATAATGTAATATTCTACACATATAAATGGACATGAAAAAAATCCGACATGTAGACCTTTCACTGCCATCCAACTCCAAAACAAAGTGATTAGCTGCGATAGTTGTCAATCTAACAAGCATAAAAACTACTACTGCTTCCACTGAGAATAAACGTGTTGACGGACACGTCGAAGGAAAATTACACTCCGGTGTCTAGAGGTCAAACGATTTAATAGTTTGATCAGCAAAACTACACACCAATAGTTTTTCCCAGTTGCGAGAAGGGTCTGCCGTCAATACACAGCGCGAGAGCGGCCTCTAGAGGCCATTTTGGACTTCTATTTTTATTTGCAGTGTTACAGTAACAATGAGTACTGCAATTTTTCTAATAAAGTTCAGCAATATCTAACTGTTTTCATTCTGTATCAATTTTAAAAGCTACCATTTGATTAAACGGACATGGTCGGTTAGAAAGGTTTGCCAGAGTTCAACTTGATTGAATGTGTGTCATCCAATTCGTGGTCTACGAAACAAGTATTTCACCTTTAAAATCAATCTCTGCCTACAGCACCGTATAACATTTACTGATAGGTGCCAAAACCTTCCGGCAAACAAACCATGCTTGTGTATGAATAATAAAATAAAAATAAGTAGCGCTGCTACTTTCATGCATCAACACTATAACTTTGGGTTGTCACGTTGAAACGAGGAAATAAGTACCCTTCTCAGCGTTATCGTCTCCTTCGGTCTCGGTCTTGCCCATTTTAGACTCGGGCTCATCAGCTGTACTTGGGGTCTGCTTCCTCTTCTTCTGTCCATCACGCTGAGACTTTACCGGTGGCTACAGTAATACGTTCACACAAAACATCAACTAACACGGTCTACAATGCTCAGGTTAATATAAATAAATACATTACCAAAGCACACACAGATGACCTCAGACATACACACTTCCTGACAGACAGACATGGTATGACGTGACCACGGTTTTAAAACATGGGGAAGATACCACACCACAGAGAGCTTACACAAACAGGTTAACAAGCACACAGTGGAAACAGGACAAACATCACAACACTGTACATTATGACGTGATTAAGGTCACATGCACTTACCTTCACACACACACACACACACACACAAACACGTTAACACTGCATCAACTTGTTAAGACCCAGCCATGGTAACCAAATCTTTGACAAGGATAACTTAAGTCAATAGTTTTTAGGGGTGTTTAACATGGGGCTTACAGCTGTAAAATAATAGTACTGCCTAATCTACCAATATTACATAAGGAAACCCAAGTCTATCTTTGAGCACCCCATTGGACAAACAAATAAGAGTAAAAGAAATCAGGACTGTCTGTCTGGATCTGGTGAGTTGGGCTATTACATGCACTGGGTGTCTGACTGTTTGAGGGGCGTTACAGGGATACTACACCAGACGTGACCTGTTGGACATGTTTAGAGTGGCAGGTGGAGTGAAATGTTGCAATTTCCACATGTATCTCCACTCGACAGGCTGGGCAGGCTGGACTAGGAGGGGTATTTATTTTTGGGGGTGGGTTGATGGTTCAAGTCCAGTGCTTTGCTGGAGGTACTTACTCGGTTGAGGGGTCTCTTGCGGGTGCGTTGTCGGTTGAGGTTTTTGCCCCCTCCAAAGTGCCGGACAGGATAGTCCTGGGAGCCATGATGAGGCTGGAACCCCCCACTTTCGGGGTACATGCGGTGGCTCAGGAGCGATGGCAGCTTGCCTCGCCCTGAGGGGGAGTGGCCTTGCCCCCCACTCCGCCCACCTCCACCCATCATGGAGGGATCCTGCCTACGGCCAAAGCCGCGCCCGCCTGGCCCTCCGCCCCTGTGCTGGGACCTCTGTCCCGCACCCCAGCCGGAGCCTGAGAAAGCATCTCGAGCTTGCCGCATTTTGGCGTTTCCATGGGAGGCAGAGCCGCCAAAGCCACCACCCCCTCCATCTCCACCCATCGCCCCAAAGCCCATGCCTCCACGCTGGGCCATCATGTCGCCCCGGGAGTCACCAAATACAATGTTACCAGATCTGTAGAGATCGCGGGGGCCAAGGGCAGAGGAGCGCGAGTCGAAAGACTCATACTGGTCAAACCTGCAGAAGGAGGTGCAGAGCAAGTAGAGATGAAGCATTGGCACCTCTAATGTCATACTTTCACTTTCTCTTTGATTAATTTACTCTCCTGCTTTCCCTTTAATGTTTTACTACTAGCAAGTTAACTTATCTTAAAAATATCCCAAAGAAACCCACACTGATCTTTGGATGACAAGTTGCATTTTGCAAGTTGTCATTCATCCAAGCCATTCCCCACACCGATATCCAATTGGACAGCTCTTTGGATAGTCCGTGAAGGGGCTGTGAACCCATGCACTCCCACTTAATCCTTTGCAATTTGGGATAGGGAGGATGTTGCCCAAGTTTGATAAAGGAGAGCCTCCAAAATTATAGATGGGACAAACTGGAGAAATGCCATTACTGAATAATTGTCTGGGTCAAGTACGAATATAGTTTGGCTCGAGTAAAAAGATCCATACATCACAGGTATATAGGTGAAGGAATGGCTTCAGTGATGGGGATTGTGTCAGTAAAGCATGAGCAGCACCAGGATATAAAAAGGACAATAAATGGGAATACATTGGATCATCAGGCAACAGACTTCCCTTTGCCCTTGGGCAAGCTTCAGAAAACTGAATCTTAGGAGACATGGAGTCAGTTTTTCAGAAACGAGCTCTAGAGGGGTCAGAAAATATTTTCAGAACATCCTTTGGCAACCAATGGTATCTTGTAAGCCACCGCCAAAGAACAACCAATCTAGGGACACAGAGTGGGAACACAGACCAAGAGCACTGGAGACATCACTGGCTAAAAATGTCCTAGCACTCCTATCTAGAGAAGTGTTCTCTGAATTGACCACTTATTTGCCAGTGCCATGTTTTGATGTATATTGCTTCATGATCTAGGTTTATCTATTCAGATCCACTACAAACATCTAGAAAACACTTGTGTTGGTGCCATTAAAGCAACTTACATCTACTTCTGTTGTCTTGCCATCTAGTCAAACTGCAGTGCTAAACCACAGATAAAAGCTTGAATTGACTGCCTCTAGGTCACTATCCCATCTGTGTGTGTGTGTGTGTATTATTTATACATATAAAACCAAACAGGAATCCTAAGCACTACAGAGAAACCAAATCACTACTGAACCCTGAAGCTACTGACTACAGAACAGGGTATATTCAAGTACATTTAAATGTGTACTTTGGGCCTCACTTATCATACCAGATGTAGTTCATTTGTAAATCAATTGCAGGAGTATTTACACAGAAAACGTGGTTGTACCCCGTTATAAATGATGTGAATTTGTATAAAGAGACCTGACAGATCGAGCTCAAATCATATAATTGGCAAAAAGTTAGTCCGAGTGCATACATGGGATTCTCTGCGAGTGCATACATGGGATTCTCTGCGAGTGCATACATGGGATTCTCTGCGAGTGCATACATGGGATTGACTGCGAGTGCATACATGGGATTGACTGCGAGTGCATACATGGGATTGACTGCGAGTGCATACATGGGATTCTCTGCGAGTGCATACATGGGATTCTCTGCGAGTGCATACATGGGATTGACTGCGAGTGCATACATGGGATTCTGCGGTTAAGTTTAAAACACTTATTTCAGCGAAACCTTTGTTAACGTGATTGGTTTAAATTTATTATTATTTCCACACAGCGTTGCTAAAAGATTGATAAATGAGGTCCAAAGTTGATCAGGAAAGACAATAACAGCACCAATAGAGCCACCATTATGGTCACTTGGGAACTTTAGATGATCAAGGACAATCTCTAAAGAGCTAGGACGTTCACGTTTGAATAGACACCTTTGTTTAAGTAATGACCCCTTCTAGTTAAGATTTAGTTCTGAAAGTTCGTAGAGCTGGAATATGAACCCACATTACAAATCTATAGAAAACATTCGGACTCGGTTCTGCCTATTACAGGCCCGTCCCATTCGTATCCTAAGTTAAATAATCTCAATTCGGAGGAGGGAGAAAGAAATCCAGCCATCCTACCTGTCACTTCGACCCCCGCCTTTCATCCCTCCCTCTAACTGTGTTAGCATGTCGAGCCGCTGGTTGATCTTAGCAATCACGTCATCTGCACTGCCCCCGGCGGAGGAGAGAAGAGAACCAGACAGACCCCTCTTCATCGGTCCTCCACCATATCCACCAGACATGGAGTCCTTATAACCATACAGGTCGTAGTTGCCAGATCCTGAAAATTAAAGCAGCAAATCAAGTTAGTAAACATGTTTCACTCCAACTGTGATAATGGTGAATAGATCACACGTTCCCCACAGTGCTAATGCTTCTCAATAGTGGAATCCTGCTGCCTCGTATCCAACAACAGGAGCAGAGGAACGTGTGACCTTGACAAACACGGGCTGAGAACCACCAGTCTATGGACTTTAACTGGAATGACACATGGTAAAGATCCAAGATGTGAGACGTTCTCGTCTCTGCCCAGGTTTCTGTCGTTAGGTTATAACCTTTAGTATATCGCGCAGGTACTAGTATCAATACCTGTACGGAAAGAATGTCGCATAATCAATACGCGACTTCATGGCTGCTTTCCATTTCCACGCTCAAGTGGCTTTACTGTCACTTCAGCCATATACAACGTTCCTCTAGAACCATGGTGCTGCATGGAAACACACGAACCACGTGAGACCAACTAATAAGATCCACAATCACTCCACATACAGCGCACACAGGACACAGTACTACTGTCCACATGCAACAGTGTGAATGCAGGAATGTGCAAACATCTCACCTCTGCTGGAAGATCCTCCTCCTCCACCCCAGCTGGAGAAACCTGTCCACGATGGAGACATGAAGACTGTCAGAACTCTCAGCGATGCCATCATGTGACTGTTACACAACACACACTGTTCATGACCTGACCTAGCTTATGGGTCATCCTCTGGTACGGCTAATAATATCTGCACGTGTCCAGGACTAGGGTGGAACCACACATAGCGCACTCGATAGGGTGGATCCACACGTAGCGCAGTAGATAGGGTGGATCCACACGTAGCGCACTAGATGGGGTGGATCCACACGTAGCGCACTAGATGGGGTGGATCCACACGTAGCGCACTCGATGGGGTGGATCCACACGTAGCGCACTAGACTAGATGGGGTGGATCCACACGTAGTGCACTAGACTAGATGGGGTGGATCCACACGTAGCGCACTAGATGGGGTGGATCCACACGTAGCGCACTAGATGGGGTGGAACCACACGTAGCGCACTAGATGGGGTGGAACCACACGTAGTGCACTAGATGGGGTGGATCCACATGTAGTGCACTAGATGGGGTGTTCATTGGATTCCCTACAGAGTACACTACACAGATTAGGGAGCCATTTGGGATTCTACTTCCTGATTAAGTGCACTACATGTCATGGAGAAGCCAACACGCCCTATATGTCGTAATGACTCCCAGAAGTCTGTGGCGTAAAGGATCAGCATATAACCCACTGTAGTGCACTTCTGTGAAGACCTCCATCTCTTTCTATCGGGTTTAGTGCACGACGTCGACACAGGGCACGGTGCTAGTCATGCTAATGCTAACGGCACGGTGCTAGTCATGCTAACGCTAATGCTAACGGCACGGTGCTAGTCATGCTAATGCTAACGCTGGATCATCCGGACTAGCCGTCCTTTGTTAGGATCACTCAGACCCAGCAGTTCCGTGTCGCGAACTAAGAACGGCTAATTAAACAATACAATAAGGAATAATGCCAGCTTTAACGTATAAACCGCGCCGTGACTACAGGAGGAGGATTTAGGTCAAACAAAATGGCGCCGGTTATAACGTTTTAACCGACACACACTTCAGCGCGCGCGCGAGCGAGCGAGCGAGCTAGTCGTCATCTTCTACACAGCGAGACACGCGCTGCAAAAAGCAGTCCTCTCGAACCGTGTGTATTAGTTATCCAGTTTAAAAACATTACCTGATCCGTATCCGCGACCGTCCATGTTCTCCGAAAGGAATATTCACAGAAATGATTCGAAAGTCCACGAAGACGAGCAGACGCAGGAGCTCAGGGGGCTACGCACAAATAGCGTCCTGTGCTATCACGTAGGGCACTAGCAAGGGCGCATAAGACTGGAGTAGGTTAGACGCGACACAGTGGCGTTATATAGGGAGGGAAGAATCTATTTAGTATGCAGCGCTCGCGGACAGAGAGACGAATCCTATTGGATGGAATTTTGAGTGACAGCCAATGGTACAACTGTAGTGCTTGGATATTTACATAACAGGAGCGCTGAACCAATCAGCAGTGCTGTTTCTGTTACGGGGCGGGGGATTAGGGGTGTAGATGGAACAGTGCCATTAAAGGGACACCGCTTTAATTATTTTATTACGTTGTTGTACCATTTTGTATCTTCGGAGTAAAATCATCTTTCATATTTTATCATTTTACTGCTTTACTCAGTCGAGGCATATTAATCGCTTAAAGATTGTTTTATCATGAACGTTTCATCCATCTATCGTTTATAATAATAATAATAATAATAATAATCCTTCAAGTCGAACATTATATTATATACATTATAGTCAATGTCCCATTTAATATCAGATCTATAACATGGATGTCTTTTATGTATTCATAATTTATTATTTAACCTAATAAAGTCTAAGAGAAATATCCTTCCAAAGCACACAAGTACATTTAATACAGACAGAATTTTATTATGGATATTTAAAATAAATAATAAAAAAAAAACATCCATTGAATTTTGGTCCTAACATTAAAAAAAAAAAAAAAAAGAGTATAAGAATATATACAAATGTTTAAATCAACATAAACCACAGCCAAAATAAAGAAGCATTAAGAAGTATTAGAAACCTCACAAACACAACAGCAGGATTTGAATATTCTATAAAACTTCATAAAACACTTGCAGTATTTTGGCCAGAAAAAAAAACAAAAAAAAAAAACAGTAATTCAAATAATAGTTGGTCTTATCTGATATAACTATGAAAAGATATATAGGTTATAGCCGAGAATATCAAGTAAAATGCATCATCATTTAGGTTTTGTTTTTTCAATAAACACATTTTTATATGTGAATTGGGTTTAGATTACACCAGTTTTCAAAAACTAAGAAATATTCCAGAATAAGAATCTTAAATCATCTCAATACATTAATATTGTACACTAGAAAAAAAGAGCCATTTCCTTCACTGCAAAATATGTGATAAAATACACTTCAGAGAGAGACAGAGAGAGTGTGAGAGAGAGAGAGAGACACAGAGAAAGAGAGAAAGTGAGAGAGAGAGACAGAGAGAAAGAGAGAGTAAGAGAGAAAGAGACAGTGAGAGAGCGAGAGACAGACAGAGAGAGAGACAGACAGACTGAGAGAGAGAGAGAACGAGAGAGAGTGAGAGACAGAGAGAGACAGAGAGAGAGAGAGAGAAAGAGACAGTGAGAGAGCGAGAGACAGACAGAGAGACTGAGAGAGACAGAGAGAGAGACGGAGAGAGAGAATTGATTATCTTCTATTTTTGTTTTCTGTATTTGCTCTACACGTTCGTCACACATCAGTGTATCATAGTATATTAAGTGAAATAAATGAAAAGATATACACTTAAAAAAATAACTGGATATTATATAGAATAAAGACTTTTTGCTCATTTCTTTAAATTTTTTTTAAATAGTGTCATCAAAAGGAATTCCGGCTGCAGTCCTGTACCTAGATGGGATGTGTATATCTTTGTTTCTTGACCTGTAAAAATGATTATTTCAGAATAAACCTGTAACTCAGAACATCTGCATGCAACAGATCTGGACAGTTACACTCAGCAGTGCAAATATATATATATAAACTTGCATAATACAGACTTCAGTGTCATTGTGAATGATATACTGTCCCCTCCGAAACTATTGGAACACAATTCAGTTGTTTGTTCTGTAGACTGAAGATATTTGGGTTTGAGATCAAACATGAATATGAGAAGAATTTAGAATATCAGCTTTTATTTCATCCATCCATCCATCCTGGTATTTATATGTAGACGTTTTAAACAACATAGAACACAGCACATTTCGTATCAGACCACCCAATTTGTAACCGAGCAAAAATACTGGAACATGTTCTTGTTCCCCAGGTGTGTCGTGTTCGAGTGATTGTTTAAACAATAAAAAGCTCTGAACATCTACTCTTGGTTTGAGCCTTCAGTTTCACCTGTGAAGACTGCAGTTGTTGTTAAAAAGGATAAACTTACATGAAGACCAGAGAGCTGTGTATGGGAGAACAGAAAGCCGGTTTGAAGCTGAGAAAAGAGGGAAAATCAGTCAGAGGCTTTGGACAAACATTGGGTCTAGCCAATACAACAACCTGGAATGTCCTGAAAAGATAGAAACCTCTGGTGGACTGAGGAACAGACACCAAGGAAAACAACATCTGATGACAAACAGCGAGAGCTATGAAGAAAAACCCCGAAACAACGGTCAGTGCCATCACCAACAACCTCCACGGTGCAGGGGTGAAGATATCACAATCTACCATTTGAGGAAGACGTCTTGAGACAAAAGGAGCCATGTTTTATGTTGTTCAACACATCGAGATGAAATACCAGGAAATAAAAGCTGAAATCCTAAACTCTCATCTCATCTTTTGATTTCAAACCCAAATTAATTGGCTCTGTCGTTCCAATAGTTTCGAAGGGGACTGTATCAGGTATCACAGCATGATGTAAGATAGTTACACAGGCATTTTGATTGGCTAATCTAGGTAGTAATTTATACTTTACCATTTAGAAAGCAGGGGAGTCCAGTCTTATCCGCAAAGGGCTGCAGGTCTTCATTTCAATCAAGCAGGAGCCACACCTGATTCCACCTGAGTCATCGACTGAGTCATCGACCGAGTCATCGACCGGGTCATCGACCGGGTTTGGCTTTCAACAGACCATCAAGTGTGGCTTCTGCTCTGTTGGAATGAAAACCTGCACCAACACCGGCCCTTTCTGGAGAAGACGGGACACCCTGAGATATGGAAATGGATGCTAACGCTAACACTGTCCAGCTAAACTGATGGATTAGTGTTTTCGTCTCAGTGTTTCATTTAAAATGAATATTTAGTGACAGATTAACGATTCGGTCAGTATGTACGTAACAAGCGAGATCATTTTTCCGCCGTCTTTACCGGCTCAGTGTGGAGTTGTGTGACTGGATTATTTAAATCTATCTTTTTGTTTTCCTCCCATATTGTTCCCATGTTAATGTGGTTAAATGTAAACCTGATGGACTGGAAATTCCCAATCTGGCAAAAAATACAACAAAACGATTTTAAACGGTTGTGGGACGGATCCTGAAAATCACCCAAAGCACGACTGGCCTGTAGCTGGTTATAAAATATAATGTAATATTAAAAGTGTATCGTTATAAGGTTAGAAACTGTAGTGTTCACTTTAACAGCACTTTTAAGCACTCATAATAAAGTCTCTCATTCAAAAGGCTGTTTTTTTCATCCCAGGAGTTCATTAATGAGGACTAATTAGCATACATGACAAGTACACGTTAACAGACTTTGGTCATCATTAGCACATATGTTTGCTGTTTGGGAGAAAGTTTGTTTAATGTATGGTTTTAATGATAATAAATAAAACACCGGAGTGAAGTGTAATCTGTGGGCGGGGTTTACAAGCGTGATGTCACCTAGGAGCGGGGTCTCATGGCAGCCTGTTCTTCTATTGCAAACGTGTAGTTATACTGTGGAGAGAGAAAATCCTCAGTTAGTACTGAACATGTGACGGGCAATTCTATCACATGACCAGATACAACAGCCAATCGGATTCCAATATGCAAATGTAGTGCTTTTAATTTAAATAAATAAATGTTTTTAACAAAACCCTAACCAGCGATTTAATTTAATGACAAGCCGGATATGTAGCTGTACGAAACGAATAAAACAAGAGACAGGCAAACTAAACTGAAACATCGAACAACATCTCACCTCGTTCTCTATGTCCTGGAATGATTTAATACGAATATTATCCAGAGCAGTGATGGACACCTGAGAGAGAGAGAGAGAGGGAGAGAGAGAGAGGGAGAGCAAGAGAGAGTGAGAAAGAGAGAGCGAGAGAGAGAGAAAGCGAGAGGGAGAGCGAGAGAGCAAGAGAGAGTGAGAAAGAGAGCGAGAGTGAGAAAGAGAGCGAGAGTGAGAAAGAGAGAGCGAGAGCGAGAAAGAGAGCGAGAGCAAGAGGGAGAGCAAGAGGGAGAGCGAGAGGGAGAGCAAGAGGGAGAGCGAGAGAGAGAGCAAGAGGGAGAGCGAGAGAGCGAGAGCGAGAAAGAGAGCGAGAGGGAGAGCGAGAGTGAGAGAGCGAGAGCGAGAAAGAGAGCGAGCGAGAGAGAGAGAGCGAGCGAGCGAGAAGGTGAACAAGAGAGAGAGAGAGAGAGAGAGGGAGGAAGTGAGACGGAGAGAGCGTGAAACAGAGAGACGGGGAGAGAGAGACAGACAGACAGGGGAGAGAGAGACAGACAGACAGGGAGAGAAAGAGACAGCATGTAAAACAGTCCTGAATGAGAGGTTTCTGCTCTCTGAAAGTGAATAGTGATGGTGTGAAGGTGAATAGTGACGGGTGAAGGTGAATAGTGACGGGTGAAGGTGAATAGTGACGGGTGAAGGTGAATAGTGACGGTGTGAAGGTGAATAGTGACGGGTGAAGGTGAATAGTGACGGGTGAAGGTGAATAGTGACGGGTGAAGGTGAATAGTGATTGGATGAAGGTGAATAGTGACGGGTGAAGGTGAATAGTGACGGGTGAAGGTGAATAGTGACGGGTGAAGGTGAATAGTGACGGGTGAAGGTGAATAGTGACGGGGTGAAGGTGAATAGTGATGGGGTGAAGGTGAATAGTGACGGGTGAAGGTGAATAGTGATGGGGTGAAGGTGAATAGTGATTGGATGAAGGGGAATAGTGACGGGTGAAGGGGAATAGTGACGGGTGAAGGTGAATAGTGACGGGTGAAGGTGAATAGTGATGGGATGAAGGTGAATAGTGACGGGTGAAGGTGAATAGTGACGGGTGAAGGTGAATAGTGACGGTGTGAAGGTGAATAGTGACGGGTGAAGGTGAATAGTGACGGTGTGAAGGTGAATAGTGACGGGTGAAGGTGAATAGTGATGGGGTGAAGGTGAATAGTGACGACGGGTGAAGGTGAATAGTGACGACGGGTGAAGGTGAATAGTGACGACGGGTGAAGGTGAATAGTGATGGGGTGAAGGTGAATAGTGACGACGGGTGAAGGTGAATAGTGATGGGGTGAAGGTGAATAGTGATGGGGTGAAGGTGAATAGTGACGGGTGAAGGTGAATAGTGATGGGGTGAAGGTGAATAGTGATTGGATGAAGGTGAATAGTGACGGGTGAAGGTGAATAGTGACGGGTGAAGGTGAATAGTGACGACGGGTGAAGGTGAATAGTGACTGTGTGAAGGTGAATAGTGATGGGGTGAAGGTGAATAGTGACGGGGTGAAGGTGAATAATTTTTACCTTCTCGACGGCTCGACTTTCAAATTTGGGATGAAGAGCAAAAGGAACTCCATCCATCGCTGAGCGGTGAAAAGGGAATAAAAGATCAAAGTTAAAGTCTTTCATGTGTGTGAAACTGATATGATATGTACAGCTGGACCACAGCTGACATGGTGTACCTCAGGGTTCAGTCCTGTGACCCTTTATATTTTATTCATTTGACCTGTTTATACCACCCCGTGTCTCACTCAGACGCTCTAATGTCAGTTATAATCCCAAATTATGTGTGTGCAACGGTAGAAATGGAAAAAAAACATGTTGTCAAACAACTTCTTAGTGGACTCGGACATTTGAACGTGTGTGTGTGTGTATTTTATATATATATATTATATATATGTGTGTGTGTGTGTTACCTGTAACGCCATAAATGTTGCTGCTATCGTACACCTTCTCAGGAGTCTCTTTATGGTCCAGGGCGCCATGGCGACGGCTGACCTTGTGTTGGATTTGAGCTGGTTTGTTGCTATGGAGATTGTAAATAGTGTAAAGTTTTGAATTTGCAGGGGAAAAAAAACCACTTAGTAAAGAGTAAGGCCATGCCCACATGTGATGTAACCATGACAACACTGATATCCAACACAGTGACAACACGGCTGTCACTCAGTGAAACCTTTCACTGTTTCGTGACGTTTGAAAAGCGTACTTGGGTCTGAGAGGCAGCGGAGCGGTTGCTTCCAGCGAGAGCTGCCGCATGTCCAGGCTCACACTGCGAGGCTTCGCCTGAGGAACAGGAGACAAGAACGAGCCTTTCATACACCACAGCACGTAGCCCAGAATGTCCCTGAAACACACACACACACACACACACACACACACACACGCGCGTCATATAACACATCATAGAACAAATTACCCCACAGTAACATAATCAGTTATGATAAATAATTGAACTCTGGCCCTGGTTAAACACAGTCTGAGGGTGAAGTTACAGTCACAGGAACAGTGTTTACAAACTTGTTCAATCACACACACACTCTCACACACACTCACACACACTCTCTCTCTCACACTACTCACCCCAGGCAGGTGTACTGCGGAAGCATCATCTTACTCTTGGCTGTCACTCGGATTTCCAGGACAGCGGTTGTTACACTGTCCACAGGAACAATTCGCACACACACTCGCTTCTTCTTCCATACAGAGGACTCTAACATACACACACACACACATCACCATTCAAATACAATCACAGTCAATGTGAGTTTAGTGCACAGTGGTGTGTATATATGTGTGTTTGTGTGCATATATTGTGAGGTCTTACTGGACTCCATGTACTCAGGGATGTAGCAGTAACCATGAGGAATCACTTCCTTCTCAGAGATCACCTGAACATCAGACACCACCATTCCACCGGACTGATCCTGTCACACAGAGACGGACATTAACATTCCCTCTCACAGTGATGGCTGTGGAAAGTTCTGGAAACAGAAGAACCATGGTTTATTGTTCCGACGTGGTCAATAGCGTCGAGTTAGGGAAGTACAATGCACTTTTATGTTTTCTGTGAGCGCTATGAGGTCCGGGACACATTCTCAACATCCTACATTCATGGAAGGAGTCACTGAGACGGGGTTTACCAGTCAAACGTGACCACAGAACACACAGCACTCCTAACAACCCAGGAACCCGTTCAGGAACCCGTTCAGGATCTATAGTGTGCGTTCATACACACGGTGGTGAGTGATTTGGCGAGCGCAGAAATTAATGTAAAATCAGCTAATTTTTCACATTTACAGCAGATTTTCCGCAGATGTGACGTCATGACGACCAGCGTTCAGCCGAAGACCTCTTCCATTCACGAGCGGCAAACAGCTAAAAGCACTCATTTACCAACAAACATCACCGTAAAAGACGGCACAACAGTATCTCGTGCATTTGTCAATTTGCCGATTCGAGTAGTTTTCCACGAATAGCACAAACATTGTGGGTGGAGCTTGTGATGTGACACACCAATGACTGGACAAAAAAAGCCTCAGGTTGTAAATCAGCTGTGAAGCACAATCACAAGGAGAATGTGAGTGGTGAATGAAAAACCTTGTGGAAGTGTGTGTGTGTGTGTGTGTGTGTGTGTGTGTGTAGCAATGGCATGAGATAATTAAGGCAGATGGTCTAAAAGCGTTATTAATGTTAACATCATTTTCACGCAGCAGGAAAAACAATACAGAAGTAAATGTTATTGTCCTTCACGTTCTCCAGGAACTCCTACAGGAACCATCAAGCCTCTTTAAGGTGTGTGTGTGTGTGTGTGTGTGTGTGTGTGTGTGTGGTAAAACACCTTGCTGTAACACAGAAAGTATCCAGATTTCAGACCGAAGCCCCGGGTGAAGTTAGCAACGGCTCCATCTTCAGTCGAAGTAATCTGAACACACACACACACATACTTTATATTATTATATCATTATACACTACAACTGCTACACAATACTTTACCTATAGAAACTATGATGGATGGGTGTTGCCATAGTTACCATGGAAAAGTGGGCGGGACATGTGGAGTTATTGGAAGCCCAGGCTATTGCTGAGATTGGTCTGCTGGGGGCGTTAGAGGAAGACATCTATCACAAAGACAGACAGACAGACAGACAGTTACTGAGAGTGAGACATTTAGGCATGTTGTACATGTGTTCTTTAGACAGTTGATCAAATCATCCATTATTTATTTATTTATTTATTTATTCAGGTGCAGCATCAAATCCCAGACTGCGCTGCTGGGTTCTGGACTGTGATTGGTCAGAAGGCGGGGATTAGTTTTCTATAGCAGCAGCTCTGACTGTAGCGCAGGTTTATATTAACACATCGCTCTAATCTGATACTTTATCATTTCCATAGTAACGGCTCATCACAGGGACGCGTACAGAACCTGCTCCACATAACCGGATTCAAACCGTGTGGAAGCGGTGAAGGTTTCTGTAAGATGTTACTGTAACACGTATGGAAGGAGTCTCCAGTGTCACCGCAGTGTAACAGTCAGAGGTGAAGCTGTAACTTTACGTTCTCCACATCTTCATCACAGAGTTTACATTCTTTACTGTTTCACTAACACTGTGATTCTTATCT
>JAFFST010053515.1:41873-59535 GCA_022414735.1 Noturus placidus
AGTGTGTAGTGTGTAGTGTGTAGTGTAGTGTGTAGTGTGTAGTGTAAGTGTGTAGTGTGTAGTGTAAGTGTGTAGTGTGTAGTGTGTAGTGTAAGTGTGTAGTGTAGTGTGTAGTGTGTAGTGTGTAGTGTGTAGTGTAGTGTGTAGTGTGTAGTGTAAGTGTGTAGTGTGTAGTGTAGTGTGTAGTGCAAGTGTGTAGTGTAAGTGTGAGTGTGTAGTGTGTAGTGTAAGTGTGTAGTGTGTAGTGTAAGTGTGTAGTGTGTAGTGTGTAGTGCAAGTGTGTAGTGTGTAGTGTAAGTGTGTAGTGTGTAGTGTAAGTGTGTAGTGTAAGTGTGTAGTGTGTGTAGTGTGTAGTGTGTAGTGTGTAGTGTAAGTGTGTAGTGTGTAGTGTAAGTGTGTAGTGTGTAGTGTAAGTGTGTAGTGTGTAGTGTGTAGTGTAAGTGTGTAGTGTGTAGTGTGTAGTGTAAGTGTGTAGTGTGTAGTGTGTAGTGTAGTGTGTAGTGTGTAGTGTAAGTGTGTAGTGTGTAGTGTAGTGTGTAGTGTGTAGTGTAGTGTGTAGTGTGTAGTGTGTAGTGTAAGTGTGTAGTTAGGTGAATGATGGTATGATAGTGTTTATTGTAATATTTCAGTAATAACACATACACTGATGAATTTCTCGGAGGTTCCCAGACGAGCCACCGTCTGATCCAGTCCCACGAGTCTGGGGAGCGTCTGGGACATCCAGTTAGTCAGCATGGCCATCGTGCTGAGCACCAGACCCATCTTCAACATCGGAACACTCATGGTTACACAACGCAAGCAGAGCCCAGGAGCAGCGACAGATAAAGTCCAGATTTAAAGAAGACGAGACCGAAAGGAAAGAGTCTGAGAAAGTTTCTGCAGTTTCATAAGAAAAGGGAAGAAAAAGATCCCAGTTTTGTTCAAAAGTGTTTTCTAATGCAAAATAAAAAAGCTATGAAACAATGTTAAGATTAAAGAACGCAATTACAAAAAAATAAACAATTGTAAAAAAAAAAATTCAGATTTTTAAAAAGAGACGTTAGAGCTGAATGTCGAATAAAAAAGTCAAGAAGTCCTTCCACACTGCAGTGACTCCACTTCATCAATAGTAAAGATGTATATTTATCTCATGCAGATGATCTATTACTCCTCAGAAAGAAATGTCTTGTTGATGGCTTTGAATGATGAAAATTATTATAAAGATTAAATAAATATGATCAAATAAAACACAAGGCTTTGATTATAAACAGAGAAACGGAGAGAGACGACTGAGACTGACTCGCCGATCCTGCATCTCGTCGCCCGTGTGTGTGTGTGTGTGTGAGTGTGTGTGTGTGTGTGTGTGGATAAGGGGAGGGGAGGCGTGTTGTTGTAATAATGGTTTATTAGAGACGTGTCCCTGGAGATGATTTCGTTATAATCGATAAAATAAAATACAAAAACTATATTAACATCAGAAACACATTTTATACACCTGCAGAATGTTTTCCCCCAGAATGCACTGCAGGTGTCTCATACAACATGTAAACGCAACCTGTAGCACCGTGATTACACCACACAAACGCACACACACACACACACACACGCACACACACACACACACACACACACACACACACACACGCACACACTTATAAAATAACAACTCATTACAATATGAGACAAGAACAAGGAGATACAAACACAGTTCAGTCTACACCGTGTGTGTGTCTGTGATTCTTACATTTTGTGGTCACATGATTAACAGCAACAAACTAAACATTAAAACACTAAACATTAAAAATAAAAACAGAACAGAAAAGCACCAGAGAGCGGCCGCCTCCTCAGTCTGGGCCGCATGGACACACACTCTGTGTGTGTGTGTGTGTGTGTGTACAGTCTTAGTCTCTCTCTCTCTATCGGATATTTAGCCGTTGAAACACACCGGACTGACGGAGAATCCAAACTTCTGTTTCGGGTTTCCGAAATCCGACACGGCCACGTCCAAAATGGGCAGAGCGTCCGTGTTTGGGAAGTCGAAGGTCAGCTCGGTGCGGTCCTGACCCGACCGGGACTATCAGTGAGACACAATGCAGTGTGTTAATACATGCTTATTACTGCGCTATCATAGGGTTAAAGTTCTTTAACATGGTCGTTAAAGAACAAAAACGGCTAACACCCTTGCAGGTTGAAAAATATCGCAGAATTCTGCTCATGATGGAACTACTTACACCATAACCTGCGGCTCTACTACAGCAACAACCCCGAATCGACGTACTCCACAGAGTTAACGTGAGTTACAGAGGTAATAACATAGCACAAACAGATTTAATTACATGTAATAAATAAATAAGTTTCCCAAGGGCAGAGGCCACAGGGTTCCAAGGGCGGAGGACAAGCGCTACATGCAAGGCTTACATGTCAAACCATAATGCATGATGGAAGAGCAGGAACCGTGCACCAAGCCTCATAGACACGCAGCTTTTGAATAAACCCCCGTAAACCTACACCGCTCTATAAGAGTGTAAACAGTGGTGGTGGTGGTGGTGGTTAAGACATTGGACTACTGATCAAGCTGCTAATGCTGGGCTCCTGAGCAAGGCCCTTAACTCAAATGCTCCACTGTATAAATAATTTAAATGTAAGTCACTGTGGATAAGGACGTCTGCCAAATGCTTTAACTGTAAACCACCATTTAACAACCTCATAGCTTATAGTGAGTGCCCACCAGTGGTCACCAACCCTCTTCCTTGAGATCTACCTTCCTGCAGGTTTCATCTCCAACCAAAATCTAACACACCTGTTTTAATTGATCAAAAACTTAAGTTCTTGAGTTCATGATTAGATGATTAGGTGGACATGATTATGGTTGGAGCTAAAGTCTTCAGGAAGGTAGATCTTCAGGAATAGGGTTGGTGACCACTGGTCTAGAAACACAGGGCTGTAGGACTCGAGTCCAGTCTACATTTTCTGTATAGACATGGACTTATTAGCAGTTGAACTTTGACTCGTCTCAGTCTTGCGGACGCGTTCATTTGGACTCAATCTTTTCTTGGCGCTGACCTCATTAAGATTCGGTCTTGGCTCAATCTCGGCCAGCCCTGGTCTTGGAATTGCCAACGGTAGTGTTGACTACAACAGCATTATGTACCACTGTTTAACAATCTTGTAGCTCATAATGAGCAGGTCCCAGAAGGTCTACACGTTGTCACTAATAATCTTATCCGCCCCAGTGTTATGTAGAGAACCTGCACTGTTCAGATCTATGCGTTGTATGTTATTCCCTACTATTCATTGTGTGTGTGTGAAGTGATCTGACCTGGCAGCCGTCATAGTTGGCGTGGATGTAGTGTGTGTGTTGATGTGCGAGCTCGTCTCCATTGCTGGCCCTGAAGCGTAGAGCATGTTTGTATGTGAGTGTGGTGCGGTCCAGCCAGCCGGCCGAGTTCTGACACTGATAGGTGAAGGACTGACGTGCTGTTGCACTCAAGAGCCTCAGAAAACCCATCTGTACCACGTGCACCTGGTTCCCATCCTCATCCACATACTGGAACTGTGCCGGGATAGACAGGAAGTAAGCAAGTGTTGTACTTTAAAGCACACACACACACACACACACACACACACACACACACACACACACACACACACACACCTGTGAACCTTTTCTAAACTTGCTGTACCAGGTTCCAGGTTTCTCCTTGTTCCATGCAGACAGCTTCACCTGTCAATAATTAACAACACTTCTGCCAGTCATTCATACAGCACTATATCATATTAATTATTAAATATATTTATAATAACAGATGGTAAATGTGCATCTCACCGCTTGGTGCTTGCTGTGTGGCTGCAGACATGTCTCTCCCTCTGCTGTGAAATTACAGAAAACCTTAAAGGCATCTCTGTGGCAGCCCTGATTCGGATCGATCCAGTACACCCCTGAAATCCAGGGAACAGAGGCACATATGTGTGCATAGCCAATTTAAAATAGGGCTTGCTAACCTGCTAGCTAGCTACTGGGATAAATAACATCACAAACTTGATCATGTGACATTCATCACAACTTTTCCTGTCTTCAGCTGCTTTGCATAAAGTACTAATTTTATTTACCTATCTATTAGTGTAATCTACATGCAGCATTGTACTTGAGTAATTAGAGTAGATTTCATTAACAATAGCCATCTTTTTCATTTTATGTTTGCTAGCAAGCTGGCTAATGTTAGAAGAAGAAGTTTTATTTGTCACATATACATTGCAGAAATTCTTTTTTCTTCGCATATCCAGCATGTTAGGAGGTTGGGATCAGAGCACAGGGTCAGCCATGATACAGCACCCCTGGAGCAGAGAGGGTTAATAGCCCAACAGTGGCAGCTTGGCAGTGCTGGGGCTTGAACCTCCAACCTTCTGGTCAGTAACACAGAGCCTTAACTGCTAAGCCAAAACTGCCCTACCATCAAGCCACCACTACCCTACCGTCAAGCCACCACTGCCCTACCATCATGCCAGGACTGCCCTACCATCAAGCCACCACTACCCTACCGTCAAGCCAGCACTGCCCTACCGTCATAGCAGGACTGCCCTACCGTCAAGCCAGCACTACCCTACTGTCAAGCCACCACTACCCTACCATCATGCTAGGACTACCCTACTGTCAAGCCACCACTCCCCTACTGTCATCCCAGGACTACCATACCGTCAAGCCACCACTGCCCTACTGTCAAGCCACCACTACACTACCATCAACCAGAACTGCCCTACTGTCAAGCCACCATGGTTAGCCATGATGCAGCACCCCATGGAGCAGAGAGGGTTAAGGGCCTTGCTCAGGAGCCAAACAGTGGCAGCGTTGCAATGCCGTGGCTTGAACCCCAACCTGATCACTACTGCGATGTAATACAAGTTTGTGATTGGCAGATCACATTATTGCTTTTGTTTAAACTTATTAATGGCATCATCTGACATTTTGAAAAGGAAATTTTCAAAATGGCAGATGTGTGTGTGTGTGTGTGTGTGTGTGTGTATATGTGCATATAATAATATACACTATATATATATATATACACATATACACACACACACACACACACACACACACACAAACACACACACACACCATCAGGTAAGTCAGTGTGACACATCCAGAGCTCCTTGCAAGTACGAGCTGGACTGTGGTAGGTTCCTTTTGGAATGCGCAAGCCCTCTACATCCATCCTCATGGAGGCCAGAGACGCAAAAACCTCTTCTATATCCTTTGCTCCTTCACCCGTTCCATCACTCTGCATCCCATCCACCTCCTCTTCTTTCTCCTCTCCATCAATCTCTCCTTCGGTCTCTCCCTCACTCTGAGAGTGATATCTACGCTTCCTGCTTCTGGAGAAAGGAGCTGAATTTGTTGCAGGAAGACCCTACAAAAAAACACATGTAAAGAGACATTATTTCATGACTGTTTGGGTTGCCATGTTTGAGGTAAACAAAAATATTGGACTGCCAAGAGAAGGTCACGATTCTAACCTTGGATTTTGTTCTGGATACTTTAAAAAAAAATGACAGTCTTTATCTGTGAAGTGATAATGATGCCAAAAATACTTCCTACTTAGAAACTCTAACTGAAAGTGGCGGCTGTGGCTCAGTCGGTAGAGCGGGTTGTCCACTAATCCACTAATCGTAGGGTTGGTGGTTGTAATCCCGGCCCGGGTGATCCCATGCCGAAGTGTCCTTGGGCAAGACACTGAACCCTAAGTTGCCCCCGATGGCAAGCTAGCACCTTGCATGCAGCTCTGCTACCATTGGTGTGTGAGTGTGTCTCATTTGTAAGTCGCTTTGGATAAAAGCGTCTGCTAAATGAATAAATGTAAATGTAAATGAAAGTGTGTGTTCGTGTGGTGTGTTTAACTCACTGGAGGACCAGGTGGACCAATGGCTCCTGGATCTCCTCGTGGTCCGATGGGGCCCTGAAAAACCACAACACATTAGACTTTGTGTATATTATATTTGTGTACATGCATGCATGTGTGAACGTGTATCTGTGTGTCACACCTGGTTGCCTTTTGACCCTTTTTGTCCCATAGAACCCTGTAGAACAGGTAGGCAGGTTACACACAACAACACAGAGTTGCAGATAATTAACTGCAGATAATTTATATTTTAGATTATGTATCATAGAAAGGGTGTGTGTGTGGGACAGTGTGAGACTTACAGAGAGTCCAGGTAGGCCAGGAGGTCCATTGGGTCCAGAAGGACCAACTGCACCCTAAAAGATGGATGTGGATGTGAGAGCGAAACATATTCAAAACAGTAACAGAACTATAAGTGTTTGTGGATTTGCTCACCTCATCTCCTTTGTGTCCCTGTATCCCCTGGTTACCAGGAAGCCCACGATCTCCCTTCTCTCCTATTTCACCAGGAGGACCAATCAGACCAATCAGACCTCCGTGACCCTGTAATACACATATTAATGATACACAACATTCTTCACCAATATGACTAGTGGAAATAACATCACTAACTAATGCGTTTGTCATTCTGTTATACCTTGTCTCCTTTCCTGCCAGGGTCCCCTCTAAGTCCTGGCAAACCAGCAGGACCCTGAATGTAACAGGCGAAAGACATGCTAACTTAATATTGTTCAAAAGTCAAAGGTCTAAGGTTAAATGTGAGAATCTGTCCCAGACTTACCATTGGCCCTGGTGGTCCTGTTTGACCCAGGGGTCCATTTACACCCTGCTCTCCCTGAAAGACCAATATACAGACAACCAGAGTGTCAACAACCTCCATTTGCTTACGTCAATGTTTTTAGAGACAAGTGACCCACCGCTGGTCCTGGGATCCCCCGAAGTCCCTGAGGTCCTGATTTCCCAGGGCTCCCCTGAGCCCCAACTGGACCTGTCTTCCCCAGGGCTCCCTCATAACCTGGAGCACCCTGAAATAGAAATTAGTATGACTGTTACAGAACCTTCATATTCCAGACCCTGTTTAGGAAGTGAGTCATATTTTATCCAGTTTGAGAGCCAATCCTTGACATAAGCAGATATAGGTTCCTAACACATTGTGTGACAATAATATCAATCAACAATTATCTTGAAGATCCTAAAAATGGCTATAAAACTACAGAGAACTAAGGGAACTAGCAAAACCAGGAGAACTAGTAGAAGTTCTCAAGAGTACATTGACATTATATGTAAGAGATATCAGAAATAAAAACCATATAGTCATAGTCACACCATAACCATAGTTACTAAGAGTCTATACACAAACTAAAGGTACCATTATGATAATGAGGAAGACACTAGACGTATGTCTCGAGTGTTTTAATTTGTTGTGAATGTGTATGTACTCAAATATAGCCCTGTTAGCATTAGCATCAGTATTAGTAATGCAGCTCTGATTCAGTTCATTGCAGTTGTCTGTAGGAAAAACATGTCCTTAGAACAGTAATATACATGCTTTGCTCCTTTAAGAGCAATCTACAAATATGTTTACCTTATCTCCTTTCAGACCAGGCTTCCCCTGTTTCCCTAGTTGCCCTAAATGACCCTACAGAGAGACAGATAGAAAGACAGACAGATTAAAAGTTCTTGTTACAATAACAAACAAGGTTTACTGGAATACCAGTGTCCCACCAAGGACGCTGTCATGATTCCTGTCATTAATGTTTTGTCTGGTCTCCACAGAAAGCTAAATACGTGTAAAATCCCCTCGCAACTCACCCTTCTTCCTGGACGTCCAGGAGGACCAGGCTCTCCAGAAGCTCCAGGGGGCCCCTGAGAATAGAGATCAGAATGGAGTGAGAATAAAAATAATTAAATTATGTAAAAATATTCATAATAAACAAAATAAACAAAAACAAGAAAATAATTACGTACGGCTTTTCCAGGATCTCCGTTGTCTCCTTTAGATCCAGCAACTCCATCGACACCCTGAGAGAGACAACAAGACTGATGTCATCAATAAAATAAACCACAAGTGACATATTTTTAGCATTTTCTAATCACATTGGTTAAGCAACATGATGTCCAGATTAATTTGCATAAACTTTTAGTGTGCTGAACAGTGAGGTCGATTCTTCTGCAAGTATCCAGCACAACTCTCGATTATAATGAACACAATATGTCATCATCAGGAAGAGTTCTGATTGGTTGTGAAAGGGTTAAATAAGTCACCTACATCAGGACCAGCCTCTCCAGGAGCTCCCGGGTCTCCTGGAAGACCAATAGGACCCTAAGAAAAAGTGAAAGTGAAAGTTAAATAATGATATTATCATAAACCACACGCACGCACACACACACACACACACACACACACACACACACACACACACACACACACACACACACACACACACACTTGACACTCACTAAGCTGCCCTTGGCTCCATCCTCCCCTGATGGTCCTCGAGCACCTGGAGGTCCTGCAGCTCCTGGAGATCCAGTGTCTCCTTTCTCCCCCTGATCACCTTTCTCTCCCTGAACACACAATAAGAACCACACATCCACCACAAGTCTTTAAAGAACTCAAGAACTCCATTGTGGTTCTAGAGCAGGTTTTAGATTTGATATTTTACAGTTTCTGCAATATGATGGAAATGCAGCTAAGGAACCATTTGGTTCTTCAACAAGTTCCCGAATCATGACCAGGGACATGTCACGTTTCACGAGAGAAGAAGGTGAGATTTTACTCACAGTGCTTCCAGACAATCCTACAGGTCCAGGATCACCTGATTCACCATCCTCTCCCTACAGGATGACATCATCATCATCATCATCATCATCATCACCATCATCACATGTTTCTCTCTCTCTCTCTGTCTTTCTTTGTATGTCTGTCTCTCTTTTCCTTGTCCTTGTCAATATAATTCTGTCTCTTTCTATCTCTGTCTTTCTATGTGTCTGTCTCTGACTATCTCTCTCTCTCTCTCACCTTCTCTCCCACAGCTCCTGGTTGGCCACGAACTCCAGGTCTGCCTGGAGGACCCTGTTTAACACACACACACACACACACACACACACACACACACACACACAGTTATTGATTTGACCTCTGTGTGCTTTTTTCTAAATGCAAATAAATATATTATCTGTGTGTGTGTGTGTGTGTACACCTGTCCACCGCTTGGACCCTGGGGACCTCGAGGGCCCATTTGACCAGGAGGACCCTTAAACCAGAAAGAGGTCAGAGGTCACATCTGGGCTTAAACTCTAATAAACTGTCACTCTAAAATGATCACAGTAATTAAATTTTACACTAAATCTGGAATAATAAAACAATTCTTAGCAGTTCAATTATATAATTCTAAATAGGTGGAAAGGGAAACAGGAACAGGAAGTGATCTCACAGTGAGTCCAGAGTGTCCACTTTCTCCCTTCTCTCCTGGAGTTCCAGGCATTCCCTGAATTACAAATAATTACATCATTAATGTTAAATATGTACAAGTAAATGGTGTTTACTGTACAAGCAGTACGATGTGTTCTGATTGGCTGGGGATAGTGTGGTGTGCTCTGATTGGCTGAGGGCAGTGTGGTGTGCTCTGACTGGCTGAGTATTGAGAGAAATATGGAGTGTTCTGATTGGCTGAGAGTTAAGAGAAGTACAGTGTGTTCTGAGTGATATATTATCACACTGCTTATTAAGACTTTGTACCTGAAGTCCCACTGGTCCGGTAAGTCCTTTAAAGCCTCGTGCTCCTTCATCTCCTTTCTGCCCGTACATGCCCTGTTGTCCCGGGGGTCCAGGCTCCCCGTCTACACCCTGGGTGGCAAAGAAACAGTGTTAGGGTCGTTCATGTTAAATTTTTTGACATAATGGCATTCAGTTCGAGTCTGAAGACATTTTTATCCAGTTTAATCCTAATTTAGTACTTGACAGAAACTTGAGGCCAACAAAAGCTAACTGCCTCTTAAGATGGGTTATCATGGCTGTGATGAGCAGAGGGGAGAGGAAGCTGACACACACCAGCACCAGACATACAGTAGAACACTTATTCTCCTAATCTCCCAGGAACAGACAGCAAACTGTTACAATGCATTATTACTGAATTTACTGCATTATCTCACCGGTGCTCCTGGCTGTCCCTCTGGTCCCTGAGTCCCAGCTGGACCTGGAGGTCCCTGCGCAGATGAACACACACACACCAAATATATACCAAACAAGTACTATGTTACAAGTCATGGTATATTGTTCAGAGGTGACCAGTACGTCTAACATCTTCATATTTTATGATTATATTTCCCCCAGGTTGGGCTTGCCAGTCCCCACCCAAACACCAACGCGCCCCAATTACATGCCAATCAAAGAGGGGTGGGGCAAGCATGTGCTTTCATCCTCATGATGATAAATTCCACAACTTCTGCATCACAGGGCAGTGTAACACACTCAGAGGAAAGTGCCCTCTCTACATACATCCGCTCACAGAAGCCCACAATTGGCTAGTGTTGCTGTGATTGACAGGAGAGAGAGGGAGAGAGAGAGAGAGAGAGAGAGAGAGAGGATGCCCTTCCCACCCAAAGAGCATGGCCAATTTTTGTTCTTTCATCTCCTGTCCATGGATGTCTTTGGCATTGTTGGGATATAAACCTGAGATCTACTAAAACCATTAAAGCGATCTGTTGTGCCACTTCTTACATCTTGAAGAGAATGAAATACGTACATGTTCTCCTTTATCACCTTTACTTCCTTTCTGTCCTGGACCTCCAACTTCACCCTGTCACACCCGAGCACACATTCAAAGCAAAAAATAAATATATATATAAAAAATATTGTATGTAAAAATTCAAAACTACTAGAAATTCCAAATTGACACACATTGTATGTCTAAGATGTTACCTTATCTCCATCCTCGCCTGGGGGTCCTGGAGGACCAGTGGCTCCGGGCAATCCCACAACCCCCTGCTCTCCATCCTGTCCTGCATGGCCAAATGGACCCTTCTCTCCCTACACACAGAGACAATGCAGTGGTGTTTGGAGTTTCTGTAACGACACTACTGATGTGAGAATCTATGGTGGTCCGTTATATAATTTAATCATCAGATGTTAAGACTGGATTGTTGTCATGGTGATTCCAAACATCAGACAGAGACTGGCTAAATAAGTAGAGGTTCAGTGTTTATGTTTACACCCTCAAGGTAAAGGCAGTATTTAAACAGTTGTCTTTTAGGAAATTGTTATATTTAGCTAGCTAACATTGCACTGCATGACAGACAGCATTTGGAAACATGCTAACAGTATACATGCTAATATTCCACATGCTAACACTAGCTAAGCAGTGTGTTGGTGACACTTAAACTGGTGACCAATCAGAACACACGTAAATCCTGAGCCAATTTATTAGATTCTGTATTAATTCCAATTCTTGTTATGGTTACTGGATTTATTTTAATATGCTAATTACAAGAAAGAGGCGGGGCTTACTGGCTCTCCTTTCTCTCCCATTGGTCCAGAAGCCCCAACTGTTCCTGTTCGTCCAGGCTGACCAATCGCACCTGCCAAACCAGAAGGACCTCTCTCACCTGTAGCACCCTACAGAGAGACAGACAAAGAGACAGACAGACAGACAGATACAGCAAGACAGAGAGTGAGAGAGAGAGAATCATAAGGCAGAGAGACATACAGAAAGGAGAGTTACAGAGAAACATACAGAGACAGACAGAGAGAGAAAGTGAGACAGACAGAGAGAGAAAGTGAGACAGACAGTTTTATATATCCTTCCTCTCTTATCAGCAGTGAAAATCAGATAGAACACTGAAGTAAGAATGTACATACAACAGGTCCAGGTGGTCCGACAGGTCCTGCCCCTCCCTTCAGTCCTGCTGGCCCCTACAGTACACACATCACATGACCAAGCAACAGCCAATCAAATACCTCCATCCTGTATAACATATGCTATTAATCTCTTTTAATCCCGCCCGTATTTTGATTGATATTTTAATGCCAGTTGGCTCCCTCAAGTATTGTCATAGCAATGGTCACCATGGAACCCGCCGCTCCACGGCTACCACTGAACCCTTTCAACCCGGTCGGGCCACTCTTCCCCGCTGCTCCTGTACCTCCAGGATCTCCCTAAACAACAAGACACAAAGACATCATTTGGGGAAACTTTCTTGTTATTCGAGACACTGAGACATCATTTCAAGAAACGTTAATATAATAATGTTTTGATTTTTTCTTTAACTGATGGAGACAGACACATGAAAAATGGTATTACCAGCCCAATAGCCATTTTAATTTACCTCATTCAAAGCTGCATGCGATCAATTACTTTATTTAAATTGACTACAGACACTATTTTACACTTTTAAGCAGAAACACCCCAAATGACATGTTCATTAATTCATTATAGCAACACACAAAACATATTCTATGTTATTTTATTCATGTGAAAGACGCAATCCTCTGAAGAGCATGTGAATCGCAGCCACAGAATGTAAGTATGCCTGTTTAAAGATGGAAATCTGACCTTTGACCCTTCCTTTCCAGCTGCACCAGGCAAACCTTGCTCTCCGGGTGGTCCTGCTGATCCTGGGTGACCTCGTTCTCCCACTGGTCCGGTTTCTCCAGTGTTCCCCTAAAACCAGAAATAAGACAAAAGTGATATGTTATGGTGTTTATGTGACCTATAGTAAATAGGCTGTGTGGTTTGGGACATGTGAGCTCACCTGAGGTCCCACCACACCTGCAGGTCCAGGAAGTCCCGTCTTTCCCTGAAAACCCTGAAGACAGGAAATGGGCAAATAGCTGTGAACACTACCACCCAGTTTCACACTCAATTACAGCTTAGTCAATACTTCAACACATCAGCACTGTCAAAACCCTCGATATCTCATCGTGTGATCTGTCTGATTTTGAAGTGAGCTCACCGGCTCCCCTCGCTGGCCTGGGTGACCCGGTAACCCGTCTTTTCCAGCAGGACCCTGAAGAATAAAACACAGAAACACTGAGTCATATGACCACACTGAGTGAATTTGGACATGAAGAGATAATACTGACAATGAAGCCTTAACTATAAGTGTTATGATTATCTACAGGACAGATAAATCAATGTCCACATGTATAAAACACATAGGGACTAATGAGAAGAATCTTTTATTTTAAACAGACAGACAGACAGACAGACAGACAGACAGACAGATAGATATCTAGATAGATAGATAGATAGATAGATAGATAAGACAGACATGCAAGCTCCATAATATTTGAGCTACATTCGTTGAAAGTAGATTATTTAAATCTTTTCCTCCTAGCTCTATTCCTAAAGCAAACAGTCACTCTTTCCTTCAGAAATGTTCTCCTCTTGGCCAGCAATCCCACCACCTGCACACTGGATCCCATCCCTTCCACAATGTCCCAGACCATTTCACAAGACCTCCTCCCCTTTATCTCGTAATGTACTGCTGACCTTGAAGACAGAACATTATACCCTTCCTGAAAATCCCCTCAGATATCAGCAACTATCAACCAGGATCACTTCTCTCACTTCTTTCTAAAGTTCTTGAATGTGCCACAAACAATCCATCTCACCCAGAACAACCCCAAAGATCCTAACCCAGTCTTCAGTACCACTAACACCAAACAGATCACCGCAGACTTCAGGATGACCACAGGTCCACACAGACTGTCCTCCACACACAGGGAGACAAGGTGGAAAGAGTGGAACGCTCCAGGGTCCTGGGCGTCCACATCACAGAAGATCTGACATGGCGTCTCAACACTGCACACCTAGCCCAGCATAGACTGTTATTCCAGAGCAGCTCTTGGAGTGTTTCTGAACAAAACTGATTTGGAAGCATTACAATGACAATAAAACGCGTGACACTCCACAGAAAGTGCCACTGTGGCTGTTACTGAGAAGCTTTGTGCTGTTACTTCTGCCAAACTGCCATTTGTCCTCATCCTCCTCAAGCTTTCAGCAGCCTTCAAAACAATCAGTCACAAGACCGTCCTGTCCATCCACAGGAGCCATTTCTCTCCACAGGGGCCAATCAGGTGCTTCTATAGTCTCCTGTCATCTTGAGACTGGTGTATCTCGCTCCTAGCAGGCTCCTGTCTCCTGTGCTCCATCCAACCCCTGCAACTGATCCAGAATGAGGCTACACAATTTGCTTTCAACCTCCCAAAGTTCTCCTACACCCACTGCCTGCATCAGATTTTGAACAGTGATGCTTGCCTACAAAGTCCAAATGGACCAGCACCCACCCACTTTAAAGCACTTATTACACCTGCTCTGCACCATGCTCTCTCTGAGTCTAGTAACACTCGACTAGACCCATTGTCTCTCAAGGTGCAAGGAAGACATGCATCTAGGTTCTTCTCTGTCTGAGACAGACAGACAGACAGACAGACAGTTGGATAGATAGATAGATAGATAGATAGATAGATAGATAGATAGATAGATAGGAAGGAATGTACATACATTTGGTCCCTTTGGTCCCATCTCTCCTACACGACCCTGTGGCCCTTGAGGGCCCTGAATGAATTAATAAATGAATAAATCAATCAATGAGGACAATAAAAGAGAAATGAATTTCTCACACATCTGTGTACATATGTAGTGTGTGTGTGTGTGTGTGTACACACTCTTTCTCCCGATGGTCCTGGAGGCCCGTCATGTCCAGCTGTGCCCTTCAAGACAAGCAAAACAGAATTATACACAAAGTTTGGTTCAATTTACAGAAAATACACAGAAAAGAGTGGAATGCTAATATTATTGTCCGCTCTGATTCAACATGACAGGAATGTAACTCTAACACATCTGGACAGTAGCTCCGCCCATCACTGTTTACAAACAAAGACTTTACATCTGTACCTTTTCTCCTGATTTTCCGGTTGGTCCTCTTGCACCTCGTGCTCCCCGAGCACCCTGTGGGTACCACACACACACACACACACACACACACACACAGTACTATTGGTTTGGTCTCCATTGTATCAATCTTACATTTCTATTTCAGAAAGACTTTATCAGTAAGATGGACAGTGAGGTGGACAGTGAGGTGGACACTCACATTTGGACCTCTCTGTCCTGCAGCACCAACAGGACCTGCTGGACCCTGAACCAAAGATAAACACATGAATCAATAAACCAGACAAGACGCCATCCTGCCAAGTCCACGTTAACTGTTTTATTCCTCTTATACCACAGCAATTTGTCAACAATTACAATTTTTATATATTAAACAATAACATATTTAAAAAAATACATTTCTAGTTCTGTGTAATGTTGTGAAACATCGGTGAAACAAGTGAGTTCCTGTTGTCTCTTACATTATAGCAGCTGTAAACACTCCTTCCCTCACCATCCCAAACTTGACCGTGTGAAGTTTTAATCTGATTATGGGGAGCGTCCGTAATCTAAATCTGTGATGTGCAGCTGCACTGCTGTCACGAAAACGTGATCAACTTAAATCAATCCAATTACGTCCTGCAGGAGTAAGAGCTGCAATATTCCCCCTGACCTTTACCTGCCTGCATGTTGACCGTGGAACATTTACTCAAGGTGGGCACTTGCTTTGGGACCCACCCTGCGATCTACTTTAATCATCAAAGAAATATCTTTTCCCGACAGCACGTTTTGGTCCTGATCAGTGGGAGCAGTAAATATTTACACCCCCACTTACTGACCTTTCGTCCTTTCTCCCCTAGAACACCTACAGTCCCCGGGAAGCCATCTGCACCCTGAAAACCACAAAACACACACAACAAGACTGAACTGAATATCATCACTGCTTACACACACACAAATTAGTGAATGTGTTTGTTCTGGTCTTGCCTTTGGTCCCTGTCGCCCAGGGTAACCTGGCAACCCGGGGACACCGAGTTTTCCCTGCAGAAAGAGAGAATTAGATCTGTTTATGAGTGGTTTCATCTCTAAAAGTATTGATGATGAAGATTATTAATGATTTGTGCCTTTTCTCCAGCAATGCCGATAGGTCCTGGGTCTCCCATGGGGCCTGACTGACCCTTTAAACCTTCTGTACCATCTTCACCACGCATACCCAGGGGTCCAGGATCTCCCTATGTAGACAAAGTGGGACAGCACCATCACTGAACACCATTCCAAACCACATGCATTTTCTCGAGTGTTCTCGAGTAAGTGGTCTTGTATCAAACACTAGAATTTGGAACTCAGCCATCATCCCAACTCGAGCAATCAACCTAGACAACAGTGTGTGTTCAACAAATGGGATCGTTTGGAATTACATCATCTCCTTTTCCACCCAATTCTCCTTTCGCTCCTGGAAATCCATCTTCCCCCTAAAACACACACACACACACACACACACACACACACACACACACACACACTCAGAGTCAGAACCTGAGGAACACACCAGCACATCCGAGAGCATAACAACGCTCCATTAACACACTCTTCTGGTTCAGGAGGAATAGTTTAACAGAAGGTCACTAATTTACTCATTTGCCAATTCCAACCCACCAGCCAGCTCTTCTCATCATAAATAAACATCTACCAACACATGCTTCCTCTGAGATACATGTAGCTAACGGCACTGCTATCTGCCCTCTTCCACATAAACGAGTTCACAGATACCTATGAATAGCTACTTTTGCTCTGATTGACAAGGGTGAGAAAGTATGCCACTCCCACCCAGAGGCTCAAGGTCACAATGGCCACAGTTTCTAGTTTATTTAAAGTTTGTATGAGGGATCAGAGCACCAAAACTCAATTAGATATAAATATAATCAATAAATGAAGCTATGAGGAAATGGACTTGCTAAGAGTTGTAAACCACACCCACCTCACTGTGCGAGAGTGGACTCTATAATGTGCACTATGTAGTGAATCAGCTGTGGTTTGGGGGCAGGTTTTGATGGTGGGTGGGGTTAGAGGAATTAAAGTGTGGGTGGGATTAGGTAGTTTATTGGATGGTTTTCAACAATGTGGGTGGAGCTTCATCACTCACCTTCTCTCCTTTACTTCCTTTCAATCCCCTCAAACCATCAGCACCCTGAAATACACACACTCTAAATCAATCCACATTAACACACACACACACACACACACACACACACACACACACTGTGCACAGACAAAGTGCTTTACCTTCACTCCTCTGGCTCCTGGATATCCAACAGGGCCCTGAACTCCTGCTAAACCCTTCAGCAAGTGCACACACACACACACACACACACACACACACAAACACACACACATGAAGAACAAATAGATTAGAAGAAAATTCCACAGTGAGGTGAAAGTGATGGAGGGATGAATGACAGATTAATAAAAAAAAATATATATATATAGGAAAAATAAGTGTGTGTGTGTGTGTGTGTGTGTGATTATTGTCACTTACCGGTAGTCCTTTCTCTCCCGGTGGTCCTTCTCTTCCTGGGTGACCCTAAGCACAAAACCAGGAAGTGATGCTTATTACTATGGCAATTAAGTTTACTCTGTAATAGATGTGTGTGTGTGTGTGTGTGTGTGTGTGTGTGTGTGTGTGACTCACCGGAGGTCCATCAGTGCCTGGCAGCCCCTGCATTCCTTTCTTTCCTGGAGGTCCCTGTAAAAATCACAAATATGTAAGCATGCCATGAGCACTTCCACACACACACACACACACACACACACACACACACACACGTACACACGTATATATATATAGATAGATATATTTGTGAGAGAGAGAGAGAGAAAGAGAGAGAGAGAGATAGAGAGGGAGAGAGAGGGAGA
>JAFFST010053517.1:523-16723 GCA_022414735.1 Noturus placidus
TTTTTTTTTTTTTTTTTTTTTTTGGTGTAGCTCTCCATTAAACAGCAACACTAAAGCATCATTAGCAAATAAATGTCTCAAGAAAACTGTTGCAGAACTATCACAAAAGTGAAACCATTCCTTTTATTGAAGACATCCTATAAGCAGCTCACCCCCTAAAGCGTTATCTCTAAACAAAAGACCAATCTGAGTGCTATCAAATGAAGGTTTTGTTCTTGACCACTACTTGTCAAAGGATGAGAACCACAATAGTTTAGAAAAAATGTTAAATTGAAACAATGTTAAATTAAAATAGAATAAGTTATATAGCTAGATAACTTGACAATTCTTTTTATTTTTTATCTTAGATGAACAATGTTCATATCGCTGGATTTATGTTAAAATTGGAGTTTCATGGTTAAGCTAAGATAAGCTAGCTATTTTAGCATGCTAAGTAACTTGCTTCATTGTTGTTAGTTGATGGGTTACTGTGGTATTGTCACGATTCCCCCTGTTGGCCAGGTATGGCTGCGCACCTTGGCTGGTGCTGGCGCCCTCTGGTGGCCGAACACCAGCAGTGACCATCCTCAGTGTGCCGGTGGACTACATTTCCCAGCAGCCACTGCAGGTCACATGGATTCTGGCACCTGAGCCTTGTTTGGGTTAATGAACACGGGGTTGTATATATAGTGCTAGTAGAGCACATAGTTTTTGTCTTTCGTTGCGTGTGTATATGCGTGTCTCATAGACTCCTGTTTCCCTGTTTTGAAGTTTACCTGAGAGGTCCGTTTTTGTTCCATGTTTATGTGCCTAAGAAGCAGGTTTTGTTTTCATGTTTTCTAGCTGAAGTATTTTTGTTCCTAGCCCTTTTTCTGAGTCTCGTGCTGGTATTTGTATTATTTTGTGTTGCTCTAAAGTTTCATTTAATAAATCAGTGTAAAGCCAGTCTGCGCCTGTTTCCGCCTCATTCAACCCAATGTGACAGGTATGCAGCAATGAGTATTTTATACATGGCTTGTAACTTATCAGCAAATTAAATACTATGTGCTTGGTTATTGTGGTTTAGTTATGTGCTGTCCATAGCTGTTGCCAATGTCTGAGACAAATCCAAAGCTGACATAATATTTACATTTAATTGTAGTTTTGGAAACTCAGTCACTTTGTCACTTTTACAACCACCCACTCGATCCGAGCAGAGGGTTCAAAATATCCCCATGGCAAATGCTAGTGCACCTGTACTTAGTAAGTACTTATAGATTGACTGAAAGAGTAGGGGATAGCAACAGTTTCTAAGTAGTGATAAACAAATAAGGCTGATCATGGTGATTCAAACACACACACACTTTATAAGCCATTAGAGTTTGGACTATTTGATTGATGTGGTATACAGGATCCATGACTCCATACTGCTCCAGAGCAGACCAACTCACCTCACCTATGTAGGTGTCTACAATCATCAATGCATGCTCACTACTCAATGTCTCTTCAGACCCAGACTCTTCACTTCTGCTCTCCAACATGGCTTTATACAGATCTCTTCATGAGCCCGAGGACTGTACTGTATAACCTTGGTCAAAGAATTCTGAAGTCACCCCACCACTCTGCAGGCTGAATAACTCAAACAGCAAACTTGCAAGTAAGCTCTTACATAGTGAATGTCCTGTATCTTTGATCAGTTCGGTATTCTGCAGCACTGATTGTAGGCAACAAAAGACAGGGGTCAAACTATCCAAGGTACCTGGATTGTTAAAGAGTGTTTTAAAAAAAAGAGAATTTTCCCTATTCTGATACACGACTTAAAATATTTTCCGGATTATTGGTGTGGTGTGGCATTTAAAGCGGCTTTACATCGAGATTAGATCATTTAATGTACATCCCCACACATTGACTTATATTGCATCTAAAAAAAATGTCTCAATTTAAGATCAAAATAGACCACCCTGGTTAACATTGCATATACTTTTTATTTGGGTTTGCACTGGAATACTTTTCTTGTAACATGTGGTGGGAGACAGGAACCAAGTGCATAAACTCAGGATGAGGTTTATTGTGGTAAATACAAGTGTCCTAACCAAAGTTCATTCAAGGGGTCAGCACACAGGCAGGCAAAGTTCATTAGGAATAATCCATAATCAGAAATGTGGAACAAGAAATAGGGTCAAAACAGGAAAGTGCATAACTAGAAGACACTTTGATATACAAAAAACAAGACTTGGACTTATAACAAAAAAAGCATGGCAAGACATTTGATACACTGACACAGCAGGGTATACATAGACCAACTAGTTAAGCACTAACACAGAACAGGTGATCAAAATCAGGTAACAAACCAAAGAGAGAAGCAGGGATGCAGCAGAATTTGTATGTAATATGATGTGCACTATAAGGGAGTATGTCAAGGTGAAACCTTTAAAGCAGGCTGGAACCATCTCACACCCTCCCTCCCAAACTGTGGATCTCGTCCAGCCTGCCAAATCAGTATTCAGCTCTCTACTCGGCTGAGGATGTTGTTTTTCCTTCCTGCTCCACTGAGGATGTCGCTCTGCCTCCATGCTCCGCTGAAGACATTGCTCCTTTTCTTTGCTTTGTGCCTTATGTCTGTCCCCCTTCTTGCTCCATGGAGGACATCACTCCCTCTGGCCTCGTGGAGAACTTCGCACCGTCCACTGGCCTTGGGAAGAACTTTGCTCCCCGATAAACCTGCCCCAGCCTCATGCCTGCTCCTTGACTCCTTGAGGAGCCCGCTATCTGTGGGACAATGCCCTCCTTGGGACCTGAAGGGCTGTGAAGCCAATTTGCCCAGAGGGTCAGGACCGCTGGGGGAGGGAGTGTTTTCTAGTGCTCCAGGAGTAGCGCCCTTTGGGGGGTTTTGTCACAGTTTCCCTTCACATTAGTGCTGTAGCATGCAGCATACTCCAAAGCTCGAAGCGTGCATTTTGTGGTTTTTCAGTGTCCTTGACTTTGTTGATTTTTGACACGTGTGTTTGGTTATGGTTTATGTCCTGTCTTTGCCCCGTATTGTAATTGGTTATTTCCCTTCCTCATCATTGAATTCAGCTGTTCTGTGTTTCCCCCGATTACGTTTAGTATTTAAACCCCTCGTGTCTCATTGTTCATCATGCAGTATTACATCTGTTTTCCATATACCAAGACTTTGTTCCTCATTTCATGTTTCATAGTTTTGATCTTGTTCTCACCCTCATTATTCTATTCTTGTGTTTAGAATAGTTAATACCCGTTTGCCGATCGCCTGACCTTCTGTCTATTTTTGACCATGTTATGGGTTCAAATTTTGGATTTGTATGCCTGTTTCCCTTCAATAAAGATCTTATCTGCATTTGCATCCATCCTACGCCTCCCTTCCATGACAATATTGAAAGATATCAATGAAAATCTGTTCTTATGTTTTCCTACTATGTTTTCCAGTATGCAATAATGACCAGTATGAAATAATGGTAAGAAAATATTTGCTTATTTATTTATATTTAGTTTGACATTAGCTAAGTGATTTTATTTTATTTTTTTAAAGATTTTTTCATCTATATTTAAATAGCTAGACTAACCTGTAATTACTGGGTTCCTGAGAAAAAATCTCTTCCTTTAGACATTGCATGACAACCAAAACAATGTCATATCCAATCAGAAAGTGATCACATGCTGAGTTCTCTTTTACAATGGCCATATTGCCTTGGAGCATATTCACCAGGTTTCTTTTATGCTCGCTTACTTTACAGTTAATCTTTCTGGAAAAAAAAAAATAAAAATCTGTGATATTAATGTGACTTAAGGGGGAAACATTTTATGGTAATAAACTACAGCTCTATGTCACACCTGGCTATGTTTTCTTCTAGTAATGCACAGTGTATTTTCTCACTGCTTGTCAAAAGATTCATTCATGATGCTACAAAAGGGATTGCATTTACAAGCTTATTTAAGGTCAAACATTTAATCAGGCTATTTACAGTATTATCCAAACTCTATGAGCATTCAAAGTCTACATTATACAGTCACAACACCAGCCATATTAGGCACACCAAGGGTGAAAATCCTACATTTTCAGCTACAAAACATATAGTAAATCCTGCAAAGGCTAATTCATCATCCTGACTGGGACGATGAATCTGAAAGTGGACTTGTCCAGCCATAAAATTCAGTTGAGCAGATCTTAATGGAGAACCCTTGCAAGGAAAGTCATTTTTGCTTCATCGTGCAATTGAGATGACAGGAACAATTCATTTAATGCTAGGATAAATCATGCCCTGTATTACAAGCAGGAGCAGACCAGTGATCAGTGAAACCTCAGTGCTGCTGTTAAGCAATGTGAGAGATGACGACAAGGATGACTGTCTACAGCTTTGCAAAACCTTAAGTTCTGTTGAGTGATCTCCAAGACTTGAGCGCTAGTGTAACGCATGATGAACTTTAATTTTGCCACTGAGGTTGTGTAAAAGACATTGTATTTTAAATGTATTTGTGAGAAAATAAGAAAATAAACTGAGCAAATGGAAAAAGAACAGCTTCACAATGGATCAAGCTGAATAAAGCATAATTAAAGATTGTACTAGTGTTTAATGTTATGCACAGTAATTTACCACAAATCACCCATACATGTTTATGCAAACTTTCTCATAACCATCTTACCCATATGTGCTTTTTGAACATCACATTTCAACATTGGTCTCCGCTTTACTCCTATAACAACCTCCACTATTCTGGGAAATCCTTCGACTAGATTTTGGAACGTGGCTTTGAGAATTTCTGCACATTCAGCCACAAGAGCATTTGTGATACCAGGAAATAACTGTTGGGCGAGGAAGCCTGGGGCGCATTTGGTGTTCCAGTTAATCTCAAAGGGCTCTGTGCAGGACACTCGAGTTCTTCCACTCCAACCTTGGCACACCATGTCTTTATCGACCTCACTTTGTGCACAGGGTTATTTTCATGCTGGAACAGCTATGGGCCTCTTAATTCCAGTGAAGGGAAATCTAAACTACAGCATAGACGTTCTATACAATTTTGTTCTTCCAACTTTATGGCAACAGTTTTGGGAAGAACCACATATGGGTGTGATAGCCATACAGTGTAAATAAAATGGCAAACACAAAATAATACTACATACCTAGAACCAAAATAAGTGCTAAAATTACCAATACACTGTAGCTAACAATGCAATAACATCCATCTTCTACCGCTTACTCCTTTTCAGAGTCACGGGGAACCTGGAGCCTATCCCAGGGAGCATCGGGCACAAGGTGGGGTACACCCTGGACATGGTGCCAGTCCATCAAAGCCCAGCTTTAAAAGTTGCTTCACATACACACACTACAATCAGCCTTCCATGCATGCCTTTGGTCTGGGGGAGGAACATGCAAACTCCACACACATGGCCCCGGCAGGACTCGAACCCTGGATCTTTGAGGAGTGAGGCGAACTTGCAAATCACTAAGCCACCGTGTGATGCAAGACCATATGGTGAGCTAAGTTAGTTAAATGCATTAATACAGTCTATGAGAAATTAATGTATACTATACGATTATTTTGACTTCAAACTTTTTTTTTTTTTTTTTTTTAATGCAGCATATTTTGTTTAACAAGATTGGTGTCCTGTCCTTGCATTGCACATCAATGCACATTCCAAATGCATTTGTGTTCCGGATTCAGAAAACTGCATCTGTCATCTGGAAAAGGTAATTAAGTAAAAATCCTCATAAAAAAATCTTTTTACAGTCAGCCAGATCATGCCAGTATTTATAGAGGTGTGTCACACCACCAGGAAGCACATTAAGTTGAAACATAAATAACAAATGAAAACTTGCAGGGTTTCTCTCTCAGAAAAGAAAGCAAATGAAAACCTTTGTGAACAGTTTTAAGAACCCATAAAGGGAAAGGGAAGCTTTTTTCTATTGTATAAGGAGGGTATAATGTACTGATTAAATTAAATGTTTGTCAGTGATATAGGACAGGTAGTCTGGATACCAAACTAAATCTCTACATTTTAGGAGCCAAAAGTTTATATGATACTGAAGCTCAAATTAGAGAAATAAAAGTTGGCTGTTTCAAAGTGGCATCTTTACACAGTGTAATCTACATCCTATCTGTGCCTGACTAAGAAAGTGTGCTATGTAAAAATTCAGATTTGATTCACACTGGAAGACATGCATTTGATCTCCACTTGATTCTCCACATTTAAATCATCACACAATTTAAGACAAGCTCAAGCTCATTTGGTGGACAGTAATCAGTGTGACAGGTGCAGAAGCAGCCACTAGTGATTTTCATTCATTTTCATTTCACACAGTGGGCAGTCATTCATCCTTTAAAGCCAAGATGATTAAATGGCAACCCACAGGCTGGATCTGAGTTTTCTCTGGGCACATACCCCACATACTTTACTCTAAAATTATGTTGAATCTTAAAAAAGGGTGGCATATTGAATACAGTACTTCTATCCAAACCTATTGAAATGTATTGAAACCTATTGAAATGTCTAGATAACCTCATTAGAGTAGAACTACACATTGAAAACATACATATACAATATTTTGGTTGTTGATTAATTTATTTGTACCATAATAAATCATCAGGGCGCACGGTGGCTTAGTGGTTAGCACGTTCGCCTCACACCTCCAGGGTCCGGGGTTCGATTCTGGAGTTTGCATGTTCTACCCGGTTTCCTCCAGGTACTCTGGTTTCCTCCCCCAGTCCAAAGACATGCATGGTAGACTGATTGACATGTCCAATGGGTGTGTAAGTGTGTATGTAATTGTGCCCTGCGATGGACTGGCACCCTGTCAAGGGTGGACCCCAACTTGTGCCCGATGGTTCCCTGTGACCCTGATAAATGAGTAAGCCGTAGAGGATGGTGATGGATTGATAATAAATCATCAGATAAGTAGATAAAGTGAACCCAATTAAATAAATTAGACAAAATATTATACTTGGTCATTTACTTATTGAGGGAAATGATCCAATATTACATATCTGTGAGAGAGCAAAAAGAATTTGCATTCAGTAACTTTTGCCACTCACAGATATGTAATTTAAGATCATTTCCCTTAATAAATAAATTACAAAGTATAATATTTATGTCTGATTTGTTTAATTTTTGATATACTTTTAAGACTTGTGTGGAAATCTGGTGTTGATTTAGGTCATATTTATGCAGATATATGCAGATAAATATAGAAAATTCTTTCAAGAAAGAACTGTGTTAACAGAGACACACATTGTCACTGATGTGAAGTCCCATTGTTACCGAGCCACCCTGCAGTGAGAGCAAATAAAGTGTGGGTTTAATAATATTTGTAGACTGCGAACAAACCCATGCAGTTTTATTAATATCTGCCAAGTGCGATAATGCAGTTATAAAATTATTGAAATGCAGACTTTTTATGAAAGACATCTCACATGATGTCAACTAGTGAGCTGTATGATGCTTAAGCAAACTAAAGCAAAATAGGGATGTATATGAAACTACACAAAGTATGTCTAATCTGACTCATAGCTAATATACATTGCTTTATTCACAAAAGCCAGTGTAAGATTACAGTGACTATGTTTACATGGACAGCAGTAATCTAATTATTGACCTTATTCTGAATAAAACAATATTGTGATTAAAGTGTTTACATGCGTTGCTTTTAGAATATTCCTTTCATGTTCCTGTTTTACATGTTATGGAACAGGAATATAACAGAGACAGGACACACACGATAGTGCTCACCGGTTAGACGGACATGAGAGTTCGGTTTCATCCGAAACCGTGTACTTACCTCCTATATAGTAGGAGAAATACACATATACCAGCTACTATATAGTACGCAGTTCAGGACACAGCCTATGGCTTCAAGCAATCATTTATTTGCATGTACAGCATGACAAATAATTAACTGCACTTGAAGCTTTCATAAAATGAAAAATGAAAGGCCCAAAACTGTATACGGTACCATACCAACTGTATGTCGATACGTGAAATTCTGGAGGGAACGTCGGACGGCATGGCTTGGAGACGTAATGACGTGGACGTTAATTGTTCTACGGAATACTTGCATACTGAATCATATGAAAGAGTTTTGCCGCTAGTCCACTTCGCTAGAGGAACGACATAAAGTCGCTGGCTGCTATTCTTCCGGAAATACGTAAACAGCGTTCATGCATAGAGTCTATTGAGTTCTCTTTAGTGGCTTATTAACTTTGGATAGTCAAATAAACACACTCCTTTTCAGGGTCACCGCTTACTCCTTTTCAGGGTCACGGGGAACCTGGAGCCTATCCCAGGAGGCATCGGGCACAAGGCAGGGTACACCCTGGACAGGGTGCCAGTCCATCGCAGGGCACAATCACATACACACTCACATTCATACACTACTGACACTTTAGACACGCCAATCAGCCTACCATGCATGTCTTTGGACTGGGGGAGGAAACCGGAGTACCCGGAGGAAACCCCCGACACACGGGGAGAACATGCAAACTCCACACACACATGGCCCTGGCGGGACTCGAACCCGGACCCTGGAGGTGTGAGGCGAATGCGCTAACCACTAAGCCACCGTGCGCCCCGAATGTAAACAATTGGAAAAAAAACGGAGGTGTGTCAATACAGTTTATTGGATCTGTGCATGCTGTTTTAAAGTGACAGCAGACTAATAAACCTGCTGCTGGCTGTATCACTAATGTTAATCAAACAACAAAAGACTAAGAGAAAATCATTCAGTCTTTTGACTGAATAACATCATTGAATTTAACAAGAATCACTGTTTGCGAATCAATTGTATTGAATCAATGCGAAGTCTATTTAGTTTTACATTTAATTGCTTTGTTCAATTACTTACTTGAATGCCTGAGAAAATGTATCTTTATCGTAAAATAAGATTAAATTTGATGTCAGATATGAAATGTACTATTTAATGTAATAAATAACATAAACCCTGTTGATAGGGATTTTTTTTTTCATGATAGGAATTAAAATGAAAAAATGTTACAAGGACAGAGCTGTGTTCAGAAATGAGTTTGTTGTCATTCATAGACAGATTGAAAGCAGTAATAAAGCATGAAAATTGTTGTTATGACCTGCTGATAAATGTAACTCTACTCTGTACTCTCTCTCTCACTCTGCCTATACTGTGGAGGAGACACAAACAAGGTATGCTCACACCAGAGCCTGTAGATACAACCAACCAAGTTCTGTTCACAACTGAATCTGTTGACACGGACAACCAAGCTCTGCTCATGTCCAAGTCTGCTGACATGACCAACCAAGTTATGCTCACACCAGAGTCTGTAGACATGACCAACCAAGTGTCTGTTGATACGTTCAACCAAGCTCTGCTCACGTCCAAGTCTTCTGACATGATCAGCAAAGTTATGCTCATGCCCGAATACGCTGACACAGTCTACCAAGTTCAGCCTGCAGAGTCCACTGAGGACATCACTCTGCTTTCCTGTTCCGCTGAGGATGTTGCTCTGCTTTCCTGCTCCGCTGAGAACGTCGCTCTGCTTTCCTATTCTGGTAAGAATGTTGCTCTGCTTTCCTGTTCCGCTGAGGATGTCACTCTGCTTTCCTGCTCTGCTGAGAACATCGCTCTGCTTTCCTATTCTGCCAAGAATGTTGCTCTGCTTTCCTGTTCTGCAGAGGACGTCGCTCTGTTTTTCTGTTCTGCTGAGGACGTCACTCAGCTTACCTGTTCTGCTAAGGACATTGTACGGTCTCCTGGTTCAGCTGGGGAGATTTTGCACAGGAGGCCGGGACCGCCAATGGAGATGGATATTTCATGGCACTCCAGGAGGAGTGCCCTTAGGGGGGGGGGTTTGGGTTATGTCACGGTTTCCCCTTTAGGCCGCACGCTGGAGAGCATGTGGACGCCCTCGTGCACGAGCAAGGTTGTCGAATGTTGACAACCATGACATTGTTTACTATGGATACGTGCATTTGTTATGTTTCTGTTATGTCTCCTCCTTGTTTTGTCTCTTTTGGCTGTTGTTTGAGCATGTATCTAGATTGGTGTCAGCTATCAGCACTTAACGTTGATTATGTTTGCTTATATACCGTGCGCCTCCCAGCACACGAGTATTACATAGATTCATTAGATATTATGAATAATGTAAATGTAAATGATATTAAATAAAATAGGTTAGATAGAGATAGATATGTTGTCCATGTCATGTTTCATGTAAGATTAGTTTATTTAGTCCATACTGGTTTTCCTCTCCAAGTCCCTAGTAATAGTTTATGTTTCTTGTTTTGTTTCTTGACCCTGTTTTCCATGACAGCAAACTTGATTCCTGATTTGCCACGTTTATGCCTGTTTGCCGATCGCCTGACCTTTTGCATGTTTTTTAACTACGTTTACCTAAATAAAACATCCATCCTAATCTTCCTTACGTCTCGGGACGTGACACTGATTAGAATTAGTTGGACTCCAGTGGACTATCCAAATAAAGTCTTACACTGTATTGGAAATAAATGTTTGTGTTGCAAATATAAAACACATACAGTACATTTATAATAATTATCATAATAATTTAATTATCAATTTGTATAGCGCTTTTTTACAATGGTACATTGTCTCAAAGCAGCTTTACAGAAATATCATTTTTACATTTTTTACAAGCGACTTACTAATGAGATCACATTCACACACCAATGGTAGCAGAGCTGCCAGCTTGCCATTGGGGGCAACTTAGGGTTCAGTGTCTTGCCCAAGGACACTTCGGCATGTGGAGTCACCCGGGCCGGGATTCGAACCGCCAACCCCACGGTTAGTGGATTAGTGGACAACCCGCTCTACCGACTGAGCCACAGCCGCCACATTTATCTCTTGTGAAACACAGGTGAGAGTGAAGTAAAAACAAAACATATATCATACCTCATATTTAATTAAAAGCCCATGTAGTATTTATTTGATCTTTTGCAATAAATGTCCCATCTCTATTCAGCTGTTTTCTAGGTAGATATATTTCTACCATGCACTTCATCATGGTGCCAGATACAATAAATTTAATCAAGAGAGGGAGAACGGAGAAAAGTCTCCAAAGGTCACAAAAATAAAAGAACTTTAAAGACTAGAGAGTGATAAACTATTACCACTTGAGTGACCTTTCTGACAGGTTTTCTGTGATCGTTCAGCTCAGATGAAGACAGAAGATAACAGCAGCAGCTGGTCACACACACACACACACACACACACACACACACACACACACAAAGGCTCTTGTTGCCTTCTATTCATTAAACCTTGCCGTCCTCTGATCCAGGGACAATAATAATACACAGTGCAGGCTTAGAGACAGCGAGTGAGAGAGTGACAGAGAGCGAGAGAGAGAGAGTGAGAGATTTTGAAAGAAAAACTTTTATTTTGTTGGCTTTTTTGACATATTTGGACAAGTAAATTTTTGATCTTTGAAATGGTGCTTATTAATAAAGATGGTACACTATGAAATGAAACATAAAATTGACATTGTGTGGCACGGTTCACAATTTAAATGAATAAAAAATCAGATCTGTCACATGGAAAAAGTATGTACACCCCTACATTTATCACATCTTCAAGTCCATAAAATTAGACTCTGGTGTTCAGGTTTGGGTGCTAGTGATTAGAACCTGATTAGGGAGTGCAGGTGGAACCTGTCTTATTTATACCCCTCTCATAACTAGTGTCTGGTGTTCCCTTTGTTATTGAGGTGTGTGGTGTCATCATGTCAAGATTTAAAGAGTTCTGTAAGGCCTTCAGAAAAAAGGTTGTGGATGCATATGAGATTGGCAAGGGATTTAAAAATGAACTCCAAATTATTTGAAATGCATCATTCCACTGTAAGTAAAATAATGTACAAAGGGCGCAAATGTCAAACGACTGGCCGTCCCAGCAAATTCAGCCCAAGAGCAGAACATCTGATGCAAAAAAAGAAGTCTCCAAGAACTCCAAATTTCATCACAGGATCTGTTGGTGTCAAAGTTCATGTTTCTACAATCAGAAAGAGATTGCACAAATTTGACCTGCATGGGAGTTGTGCCAGGAAAAAGTATTTGAAAGATTACGGTTTGCCAATGAGCATATAGGCAAAGACCAGAACTTTTGGAATATTGTACTCTGGACAGATGAATCAAAATTAGAGTTGTTGGGCCACAGTAACAGCACAAATGATTGGCATAGACCAAAGATAGCTTTTCAAGAGAAGCATATCAACTGTGAAGCACGGTGGTGGAAATGTTATGGTTTGGGGTTGCCTCAGGTACTGGACAGCTTGCATTCATTGACTCAACTATGAATTCTGCATCATATCAATGATTACTTGAAGATAATGTGGTGCCATCTGTATGAAAGTTGAAGTTGAATCAAAGCTGCATTTTTCAACAGGACAATTATCTTAATGGAATGTAACAAAAAGAAGAAATGGAGGTTTACGGAATGGCCTAGTCAAAGCCTGGATTTGAATCCCATTGAAATGTTGTGGGGGGATTTGAAACAGGCACTGCATGCAAGAAAACTCAAACATCTTGTAGCTGAAAGAATATTGCATGGAAGAGTGGTAAAAAATTTCAGCAAGCCTGTTGGACAATTGTGCAAAAAGCCTACAAGAAGTTATTTCTACTAAAGGGGGCAAAACTAGCTGAGGGTGTACTTACTTTTTCCACAGAAGAATACCGCATCGAATGATATTTGTATTGAATGAATGATTGAAAAAGCTCATTTTCCTGGTGGTTTTGTTCAAGTATATCAACTTCATAAACAGGCACTGTTTCAAAGATGATCAAATGTTTCCTTGTCTAAATATGTCAAAAAAAAAAATCCAATCATTTTCAGCTAATTTTTTTACATGACTGTATTTTAATTGTCTTAAAGTTATTCTGATTTACTAATTAGTTTTATCTCAAATTTAAATTGTTTTCCCAAAAGTATTTTCATGCAGAACTGAGAAAAAGTGATTAGTTTGGAATATTAGGAAATCCTCTTGTGTGAAGCTCCTCAAGCAGTTGCTTGAGAAGAAGCTGAGAGTGTGCAAAGCTTCATCAGAAGTTGATTGGTAGTATCGGTGTGTCTGCACGGACATATCAATAATGACATCTCTGTTTGCACTGTTAGCTGTAGCTACAGGATAAAGTCCCACTCCGAACTCAATCATAGCACAGTCATGTAGAATCTGATTTGTCAGAAGGTGTTGATTCATATCCTATAGTAACAGTTCTGATAGTACTTATATTAATGCACTCCGAAGACTACAATTAATTCACAGGGATATGATGAAGTATTCTGCAGAGAGATTTTTATTCAACACTTATTGAAATAAATCTTCATTGACATAGGTTAGGCTTTGAATGTAATGTTTCCTCTTTTGGTAATATCTTCAGGACAGAAGATTTTTTCAAATCTGTGGTTTCTAGGTAACATGGAAAGCTACTTTACGAGAGACAGAAAAAAAATAGTGATAACATAAGTGATGACAGTGTAGGGAAAATTAGCTGTTTAGATTAATTTGTTGAATTCTCCACCATTGTATTGTAGGAACATTTAATTACCTACATTCTCTACCATTACATGTAGGAAATCCTTTATAGGATTTATAGTTTTTATAGGAATCTTAATTTGATTTAGGGAAATATTACCAGAATCAACTAACAGCAGCTAACCAATTTATTCATCCACCGAAATGTTGAGTGATTCTGTGAGCTGTTTCTGGAAGTTATTTCTCTCGTGGCCTTCGATACTAATACCTTCTAGTGATGACGCAATATTTCTGAGCAGCGTAATGAAATCGGCAAGTTTAGGGACTTAGATCATGAGCAAATGAATCACAGGCAACTTCACTTTAATATAGACGAGACTTTATTACACTATTCTACGACACATAAACTAATCTAACTACTACACAAAGACTATTCCAACACATACACACACATACACCCATGGGCTTGGTAAAGAGGAATAGACTTATAACAGAGACAAAGCAGAATGCTAGTGTTTCGGCAAATAATGGCTTCAAAATAGACTCCGACCTGAGCCAACCATCAGTGCACTATGGGTGATAAAAAACTGATTGTAGACTATGGATTCCTAAGAACTGCACCAGCTTATTAAACATGGGAAAGATGTGTACTTGCTTGCCATAGTTAGTGTGAGTTCAGGCGTGTGGCGTCGTCTGAGGTCAGGGTACCTGGCCCAGTCGATGATCTGTGATCACGGTCACAGGTTGTTTTAAGAGGTTTTTTTTTTAAGTTAAAAGGACCAGTGATACTTCAGAAAAGAAAGAAGTGGAGGTCTGAGTAACAGATGATGAAATGGACGGGACTAACAAAATGAAGCTTCCGCGCTGCCTGCCCGCAGGTTTACATGACTGTGGCATGACCTTTAAACCCTTGCTGACTATCCCAGCCCTCTAGAGGTCCTAACCAATTAGAACTGGTCTTTTTGGGTTACTGGTGTAGAGTTTGGTCTTTCCACTCCAATTAATATTCATGGTCTCTTTTAGGATCGATTCTCATTCTTACTTAGTATTAATTTTGTCTTTTACCTTTAAACTGATTTTGCGATGAGTTATTAAAATTTTCCATTCACTAGCATTCTGGAAATATTACAAACAACACACACTCATATCAAACATAATGTCTTTAAATATAAGGAATACTTTGCCAGCTATATTGGCTTAATACCAGATAATGAAAGCCTAATAGCTACATTTAGGTTACATGCAGGGTTAATACAGTTCTCAATGCTCAGCAGTTAGCTCGCAAGGGATACTAGTAAATATACATATGTTAACAAAACAAAAGGATTACAGATTCTTTGTTTCACAACTTGAGGATTAATCCAGGTCAGGGTGAGCTAGCCTGTGCTTATATGAGGTGAGCTAGCATTACGAAGGAAGGGTGGTTGATCTGAAGAGATGACGGAACATATTCCAGTAGATAATCAGAAAATTAAGGTCCATAAAGGTGTTCGCAGAGTCTGTGTCCTTGTAGAAGATGGTATGAACTTGGAGACCAGGGATTTTACCTTGCCTCAGGATAGTGTTTTATTTCTTAACTCCTTGTGGTCTTAAAGGGGCTGCTTGATCACTGAGTGGCCTCTTTACAACGACCTTTTGTGTTACTTTGAGATGGCACTTATCTGTAACCACATTAGCTGGGCCCTATCCTGTGAGTGAATCTGTGACTTATTGGTTGAATGTCTGAGGGTGCCTTCAGTGGAATGTAGCTCATGGTGTCTTATCTGCTAAATTCTTTATGGCCTGGTTCTCTCAGGTCCTACAACAGAAACCTTTTTTCATTGACGTTACACAACATTAAACACAAATTATTAACACTTCAGGTCATGCTTTTTATTAAAGCTTTAGGGTAGTAACAGTAACTTTCTTACCTCTCAAAGAGAATATTGTGTTGTTGATTATTTTCCTATAACAGCAAGCCTCCAAGTGGATTGTTCCCTACCTTTTATATTATCACTCATTTCAAATAACCCTTTTCACCTCTTGTTGATTCAGAAGCACTTTCTTTGCACAGCTAAAAGGTTTTAATTTTACAAGTGTGTGCTACACTGCGATCTCGTGTCACGTTGGGTTGAATGAGGTGGAAACAGGCGCAGACTGGCTTTACGCTGATTTATTAAATGAAACTTTAGAGCAACACAAAATAATACAAATACCAGCACGAGACTCAGAAAAAGGGCTAGGAACAAAAATACTTCAGCTAGAAAAACATGAAAACAAAAACCTGCTTCTCAGGCACATGAACGAGGAACAAAGCTTACTTCTCCGGCTAATTATCTAAGCACTGTGACAGGAGTCTAAATCTACTCACACACACAACGAAAGACAAAAACTCTGTGCTGTACTAGCACTATATATACAACCCCAGTGTTCGTTAACAAAAACAAGGCACAGGTGTCAGAATCCACGTGACCCTGAGTGAACCCACGTGACCAGCAGTGGCTGCTGGGAAATGGAGTCCACCGGCACACTGAGGATGGTCACTGCCAGTGTTCGGCCACCAGAGGCCGCCAGATCCAGCCATGGTACGGCTGGTCAACAGGGGGAATCGTGACAGATCCCCCCCCAAGGCGCTCCTCCTGGAGCGCTGCCAGACAGAGCCCCCGTTGGCGGTCCTGGTCCCCGGGGCAGAATGTTCCAGGCAGAATCCAGGGGCCGAGGCAGTCCTGGCCGCGTAGTCAAGGGCTGGAACTTCCCTCCCGGAGATGGAGTCCGAGGTGCAGCCTCTGTTGGCTCAGG